>JAODAL010008494.1:0-117229 GCA_025379985.1 Phyllomedusa bahiana
CCTAAAAATTTTAAAAGTGCTACGGAAATATGTTGGGATTTTAAAGGGTTTTAGCAGGGGCGCCCGTAGGGTGTTTTTTCGGGGCTGGGGGGCCCCGAATAAAACCCCTTTTCCCCGAGTCCCCCCCGGCTCCCGGGGGCCGTTTGCCGTGGGTTGGAAGCACCGACGGCCCCCTTCGCTGCTGTGCGCCCGTGGCGCACTTTTTTTTGCCCCTGGGGTTCTGGGGGGAAAAAAAGAGGGGGACCCGCTCCCTGCCCCGCGAAAGGGGGGGCCCAAAATTGGGCCCGGGAAAATCCCGGGGGGGCCGGGGGGTCCTCACAGCGCGGGAGGAAACCCGCCGGGCCGTCCCGCCTCAGCCGGGGGCCGGTCCCCGATGTTGTGATTTTCATCACCCCCGCTGCCTGCCCCTGGGCCCCAAAAGCGCGTCATGGGGCCCGGGGCGCCGGGGAGGAGCTGCCGGGGAAAGGCGCGGCGGCGGAAGGGCGGACCCGCGTCGCCGGGGGGGGGGGGTTAAGGTGAGAAATAAATGTTGTTATTTTTATAGTGTTTACCTCCCTCTTCCCCCAAAAATCCCTGCCTGGGGCCCCCCATATCCCTCCCTGGGGCCCCCAACCCCTGCCTTTTGGCCCCCCCCTTTTCCCCTCCCTGGGGCCCCCCCATATAATGCCTGTGGCCCCCTTACCCTCCCTGTGGCCCCCTACCCTGCCTGGGGCCCCCCATACCCCTGCCTGGGCCCCCCAATATCCCTGCCTGGGGCCCCCCTTATCCCTGCCTGTGGCCCCCATACCCCTCCCTGGGGCCCCTTTTTTTAAAACTGCCAGGGGTTGGCCCCCAAATATCCCGGGCCTGGGGCCCCCTATTTTTCCCTTTCCCCTGGGGCCCCCCAAAAAACCCCCCTCCCTGTGGCCCCCCATATCGGCCTGTCCCCCTTTTTTACCTGCCTGTGGCCCCCATATATTTGCCGGTGCCCCCTATAATGCCTGACGGTGGCCCCCTTTACTGCCTGTGCCCCTTTTATACCCTCCCTGTGGCCCCCATTTTAATGCCTGTCCCCCTATTTTTAATTCCCTTTGTGGCCCAAACTCCCGTGCCCCTTTTTTGCCTGCCTTTTTGGGCCCCATATCCCTGCCTTTTGGCCCCCCAATTTTCCCTCCCTTTTGGCCCTAAATGCTGCCTGTGGCCCCCTTATCCCGCCTGTGGCCCCCCATTTTACGGGCCGATTCCCCCTATAATGCCTGACTGGGGCCCCCCCATAAAATGCCTGTGCCCCTTTTATCCATCCCTGTGGCCCCCATATACTGCCTGTGCCCCCTTTTTAAAACCTGCCTGTGGCCCCCATATATGCCTTTGCCCTAAAAGCCTGCCTGGGGCCCCCCAATTTACCCTCCATGGGGCCCCCATATACTGCCTGTGCCCCTATATACTTCCCTTTTGGGGCCCCCCATATACTGCCGTCCCCCTATAATCCCTCCTGGGGCCCCCCATATCCCTGCCTGGGCCCCCATTTTCCCTGCTGGGGCCCCCCCTTTTTTCTCCCTGTGCCCCTTTTAATCCCTCCCTGTGGCCCCCATTTTAAACTCCCTGTGGCCCCCATATTACTCCCTTGGGGCCCCCCCTTTTACTCCCTGTGCCCCCTATAATGTCCCTGTGGCCCCCTTTATGCGGGTGTGCCCCCCTTATTCCCGGGGGCCCCCCCATATCCTCCCTGGGGCCCCCCCATATGCTCCCCCTGTGCCCCTATAATGCCTGATGTGCCCCCCATAAATGCTGTGGCCCCTTTTTCCCGGCCTGGGGCCCAACCATTTGCTGCCTGTGGCCCCCAAATACTGCCTCAGTCCCCCTTTATTTCTGCCTCAGTGCCCCTTTTTTCTGCCTGAGTGCCCCCTTTTACTGCCTGTGGGCCCCATATACTCCCATGTCCCCCCCCTTTTATACCCCTTTTGCCCCCCTATATCCCGGCCTGGGCCCCCTTTTTTCCTCCCTGTGGCCCCTTTTAACCGCCTGGGGCCCCCATATATCCCTTTAGTGCCCCTATAAAACCAAAAATGAGGGGACTGTTTAATACCTATAATTAAGGAGTTGCGGGAAAATGTGGGATTCTAAGATATTTGGCCCAAACCCTTCGGGGACGATTTTTGGGCCCGGGGGAGCATATCAGCATGAAGGGTAAACCCGGGATGGAGAAGAAAAGGGGGAAGGGGTGAACAGCTGATAAGAAATGATGTCCCCCGGTGATTTTCCCTAAATGAAACCCAAGCAGGGTAATCACTTATATGTCTCCCAGGGCGCTACATACACTAGTAACTACCCCCTATTTTGGCCCCCTTGTTATGGGGGGGTTATATAGGGTCCTGGGGGGCCTGTGTAAAGTGAAAAGTCACTTGTGGGGGGTCGCGGTTTCGGTCGGGTCGGGCCCGGGATTATTTGATCCTTAAGTAAAATAGTTTTGGGTCTTGGTTTTGTGGGAGGGGTTTTATTTTAACAATCACTTGTTGGTATTTTTTGGGTCCAAGTGTTGGTGGTTTTTTTGGGGATGTTTAGGGTATTTGGCATATGAAGGTGAGAAGTTCTGAAAAAAATAATTTGTCATTTTTTTTTGGGTTTTTTTTTTAATTTTACAGTGGTTTTGAGGAGATGGACGGGATCTGTGTGGGATGTGCAAAAAATTTTTTTACAGGAACCCGAAGGTTTTTCCTTTTAAAAAAAAAATCCAAGTTCACAATGAGGCGCGAAAAAAATTGTCGTGTTTTTAACCCCGCCCTACCAGAAAAAAAAACAAAGGGCCCCAAACCCCCGGGGTGTTTTAGGACCTAGCAACGCCCCTGAAAGGGTTTGTATTTTTATTGTATGGGGTGAATCCTCATTTAGTTCAGCATCTTGGTTTGGTAAATCCCCATTCCATTCCAGGGCCCCCATACAGGGGGGGGACAACCGGTTTCTCCCCCTATGGGGGCCCGGGTGGAATAAGGGGGGCCCCCGGCAAGCGGGCCCCCCCCCTTTTTCCTCAAAGGCCCGAGCAGGGCCCCGGCGGGGGCCCCCCCGAAAAAGGCTCCCCTGGCCCCAGTGTGGGCCCTGAGTTGCGGGGGGCCCCGGGGGCGTGCCGTCGGGTCCCCCGGGGCCCCGGCCGCAACCGGTCTCTGCACGGCCCGGGCCCTGCGTCCCGAGCGCCCCGAGCCCCGGCCCCGGGGGTTGGGGGGCTAATGTCCCCGACCCCCCGGGGCTGGGCCCGCGGTGTAAACGGAGAAAAAGCGCCCCTTTGCGCTGCGCTGTGCTCTCCCCGGCAGGCTTGAAGCCCCTAGGGCCTTTTAGCCTTTCAAGGGGGCCCGCCCCTACTGGTGACGTTTGGCGGCCGCGGGGGGGACGTCAATTTCCCCCCCGCCCCCCTTTGCAGGGCGGCGGAGCCGGCGGCGTCGGAGCGGCGGACCCAAAGGCCCAGGGATGTGATTGATTTTTTTTTTTTTTTAAATACTAAGGGGCACTGTGCCTATCCCCTTAAAAGGGGGTCCCTGGCGTGCCTTTCACTAAAGGGGGGGCCCTGCGCTGCCTATATCTTAAAGGGGGGGGTCCCTGGCGTGCCTTTTCAAATAAGGGGGGGCCCCGGCGCCTTTCAATCACTAAGGGGGTCCTGATTCCTATCACTAAAGGGGGGGCCCGACTGCCTTATCTTTAAAGGGGGGTCCGGGCTGCCTATCCCCAAAAGGGGGGCCCTGGCACTTTCCTATCTAAGGGGGTCCCCGGCGCTGCCTATCTCTAAAGGGGGGCCCCCGGGGCTGCCTATTTACTAAAGGGGGGGCCCTGGCGCGGGCCCATCAATAAAAGGGGGGCCCGAAAGCCTTTCAAATAAAGGGGGGCCCTTTGGCCCCTGCCCCATCACTAAAGGGGGGGGCACTGGCACTGCCCCACTCTAAAGGGGGGCCCCGGCGCTGCCCATCACTAAAGGGGGGCCGGGCTGAAAATCAATAAAGGGGGTCCCTGGGGCTTCCCATACTAAAGGGGGGCCCTTTGGGGCTGCCCTTTTCTAAAAGGGGGTCCCCGGCGCTTTCCCATAACTAAAGGGGGGGCCCCGGTCCTAACATTTAAAGAGGGCCCCCGACTCTACCTAACCTCTAAAAAGGGGGGCCCCGGAAAAATTACCCCAACCCCTTTAAAAGGGGGGCCCTGACTTCCCCCTAACCTTTTAAAGGAGGGCCCTTTACTCCACCTTTAACCCTCCCCAAAGGAGGGCCCTGAATCCACCTAAACCCCTAAAGGGGGCCCCCCGATCTATAACCTCTTTAAAAGGGGGCCCTGACTTCACCTAACCTCCCAAAGGGGGGCCCCTTTAATCCACCCAACCTTAAAGGAGGGCCCTGACCCCCCTACAAAATAAAGGGGACCCTTGGGTAGGTCCCATTTAACCCCCGGGGTGGCCCCACCAAAAATTTTCCCGGGGGGGGTTACCTTTCCCCAAATTTGGGCCATCTAATTACCGGGGGGCCCTTTTCCCCTTTGCCTACCTACCTGGTTTTAATTGTTTAAAGTTAGGGAGCAAACCCATAGCTGTAAACATTATTCCAGGAGGGTTTTGTTTCCCCCCCCCACCCTCCAACCCCTTTTGGTTACTAGGGGCCCCTTTAAATTATGGTTTTTTAACCGCTCTCCCCCCTGGGAAGTTTGTTACAGAGGTGGGAATTGGTAAGAAATGCTTGGGAAAATTGAGGATTCTAGTTTTTGTGTTTTAATTTTTGCGGGGATGAGTTGTGGCCGGGTTTAAGTCCTATGGGGGGGGTGGAACGGGTTTTCAGGAAAAAAAAGGGGAAAAAAGAACGAATCATTGGGAAAAAGAGAAAAGACTCATAAAATAGGGCGTTTTCCGATGAGTTCCCGATTTCAGGGGTTTTTTTTGTTCTAAATTGGATAAACTGGGATTCACTGAATGTGATGTGACCTGGGGTGTTGTCTGACCTTTTATGTTTGGGCTCTATAGGCGGGGGGGGTTTTAGGTTATCCGGGGCTGGTGTCTGAAACCCCTAGGGGGTCTCTATGTGGCCCGGGGTTGTAGGTTATACCTGGTGGGGGTTAGGAAAGGACACTTAATTTCTTGCTGAGTTTTTTTTTAGAAAAAGGGGGGGTGGGGGTGCGTGACCCTTGGGGAAACATGGAGGGGGGAAAAGTGTTTTGGGGTGGGAGGGGGTTATTGTAAAGGGGGTGGAGGGGGATTTGTTTGCGGGGGGTGGGGGGGATAGTGTAATTTTGGGGGGGAAAGGGGGGGAAAGGGGGTTGTGGGTGGTGGGGGTTTTTTTTATGTGGGTGGTGGGGGGGTATATTGTATGTGGGTGGTGGGGGATTTTGTTGGGGGGGGGCGGGGGATTTGGTTGGTGGGTGGAGGGGGATATTGTATGTGGGGTGGGCGGGGGATAGTGTATGTGGGGGGCGGGGGATAGGGTTTGTGGGTGGAGGGGGATAGTGGTTTTGGGGGGGTGGGGTTTTGTGTTTGGGGGTGGGGGGGATATTGGGTTTTCGGGGGGGGGGGGATTTTTGTATGCGGGTTTGGGGGGGGGGAAAGTGTATGGGGGTGGGGGGGTTTTTTTTTGCGGGGGCGGGGGATAGTGTTTGCGGGTGGGGGGGGGATTGGGGGGAGGGGGGGGGGGTTTGATGGGGTTTGGGGCGGGGGGAAGGGGGGGGGGTGGGGGGGGATGTGTTTGTGGGTGGAGGGGGGAGTGTTTGTGGGTTTTGGGGGGGGATTTGTATGTGGGTGGAGGGGGGTATTGTTGTGGGGGGGGGAGGTGGGGGTATTGTATGTGGGTGGAGGGGGGGGTTGTTTTTTGTGGGTGGAGGGGGGTAGTGTATGTGGGTGGGGGGGGGATAGTGTTTGTGGGTTTGGGGGGGGATAGTTTTATGTGGGTGGAGGGGGATAGGGTATGTGGGTGGGGGGGGATAGTGTATGTGGGTGGGGGGGTTTTGGGGTATGGGTGGAGGGGGGTTTTTTGTATTTGGGTGGAGGTGGTTTATTGTTTGTGGGTGGAGGGGGATTTTGTATTTGGGTGGAGGGGGATATTGTATGTGGGTGGGGGGGGGGGATATTGTATGTGGGTGGAGGGGGATTTTGTTTGTGGGTGGTGGGGGTTATTGTTTGTGGGTGGAGGGGGATATTGTATGTGGGTGGAGGGGGGATATTGTATGTGGGCTGGAAAGGGGGAATTTTTGTGGGGGTTTGTGGGTGGAGGGGGTTAGTGTTTTGTCGGTGGAGGGGGATTGTGTTTTGTGGGTGGAGGGGAAAAGGGGAATTTTTGTGGGGTGGGGGGGGAGATATTGTTTTGTGGTTGTTGGGGAAATTGTATGTGGGTGGAGGGGGATATTGTTGTGGGTGGAGGGGGATATTTATGTGGGGGAGGGGGATAGTGTATTGGGGGGGTGGAGGGGGGGGTAGTGTATGTGGGTGGAGGGGGATAGGTATGTGGGTGGAGGGGGATAGTGTTTTTGGGTGGAGGGGATATTGTATGTGGGTGGAGGGGGATATGGATGGAGCTATTTAGCCCTGTGTCTATGATGTGTAAGACAGACAAATGTGTGACTCACTTGCTATTGTGCTACACAATACAGGTATTTTTTGCACACGGTAGTATGTGGTAAAATGGGCGCATTTTTGTCGTAGAGGCTGTTTTTTTGTGCTGGGGGCGTGGCGAGGGGGTTTCTGGGGGGGGGGGTGACGGGGGGGGGGCCCAGGGGCATCAGCTGGATGGGGCCCTGAAATTTCTGTTGCCGGCCCTGCACAGGTCACATCCAAAGCTGCAGGCACAGTTCTGCCAGCTGAATTCATAGGATTGAGGTCATTGTTCTGTGCTGTATTCTCAAAGATGTAGTTGAGTATCTCTCAGCATCAGGTCTCTTTCTGCTAGAAGTAAAGCCTGATTTTATAGGCACTGAACCAGCAGGGTGTGCAGGAAGATGCGAGCTTTGATACCGTGACAGTACTAACAAATTGGTGCCTCCAGCTATGTGACTAGCGTATAAGACATGAGGCAGCTCACAATTATAAAGATGAATATTTGCAGACACTGAACCAGCAGGAGATGTGAGGTCCTGTTACATGTAGAAAGATAATGTAACTTTGGAGGTGACTGGAGACATGATGTAATAAAAGAACAGTAAGGTTAGTGTTGCCCTATTCTACCTACAGGTCATGGGATATGTTGCATATAGAATATAAAGTGATTATAGAATAAGACGGGATGTTGTTCAAGATCATATAGCTGACTATTTCCACTGGATCTGCTACATATGTCAGTATAACATCACTTTGGAGGTGACTATAGATAGAATGAGACGTGATGAAGCTCAAGATAATAAAGCTGTCTTTGCCTTTGCAGATAATGAACCAGCCGGGAGTTGTGAGATTCTTTGGAGGTGACTATAGAATGAGACGTGATGTAGCTCTAGGTTATAAAGCTGAATATTTTCTGGTGCAGACACTGGACTAGAAGGGAGTTGGGAGGTTTTGGAACATATATCACTATAACATCACTTTCTAGGTGACTATAGAATGAGACGTGATGTAGCTCTGGATTATAAAGGTGAATATTTTCTGGTCCAGATACTGAACCAGCAGGGAATTGTTGATGCATATAGGAATATAATGTGATTTTGGAAGTGACTATACAATAGAATGAGATACAATGTAGTTCTAGATTATAACAATGAATATTTGTAGACACTGAACCAGCAGGGTCAGTTACATATAGAAATATTATGTGACTTTGGATAGTACTAAACAGAGGCGTAACTTGAAGCTTCTGGGCCCTGGTGCAAATAGTGAAATGGGGCCCCTCAGATACCATGTGCCATTTACAGTGCTGAGGCAGAAGGGCTTTTGCGGCCCCCTCAGACTGCAGAGCCCGGTAGCGACTGCTACCTCTGCACCCCCTGTAGCTACGCCCCTGGGACTAAAGTTTAGGACATGATGTAGCTAAAGATTGTATAGCTGAATGTTTGCCTTTGCAGAACCTGAACCAGCAGGGAGTTGTGAGATTCTGTTACATATAGACGTATAATATCACTTTGGAGGTAACTATAGAATGAGATGTGATATAGTTCTGGGTTATAAAGGTGAATATTTTCTGGTCCAGATACTGAACCAGACACGGAGATACCACAAGTTAAAGTGTGATCTCTGTTTTCCCAAATTTTTTAGCAGTTTTAGGTAAGTCATTGGCCTTGAAGTGGTCACCATACTACCAGCTGTTGAATAAATACTACTATATTACATTGCATAAATAACATAGCCATAAAGTTTATAATACAACTAAACCGTTAATACATAAAACTACAATACAGTGCATAAATAACAGTCATGCAGTTTATAACAGGACAGTAAATAGTACTACAATACAATGCATAAATAAGACCGCCATATGGTTTAGAATATAAATAAACAATACTACAATAAAGTGCATAAATAACAGTGTCATACAGTTTATAATATAACAGTACTGTAACAGAGTGCATAAATAACCCCGCCAGTCAGTTTATAATGCAACTAAACCATGAATAAATAACACTATAATACAGGGCATAAATAACATCGCCATACAGTTTCTAATACAATAGTAAATACATGATATCACAAATATATAGTTCTGGGTTATAAAGGTGAATATTTTCTGGTCCAGATACTGAACCAGCAGGGAGTGGTGAGATTCAGTTACATATAGGAATATAACATGATTTTGTAGGTGATTGTAAAGTGGGATGTGATGTAGTTTAAGATTGTAAAACTGACTATTTCCTAATGCAGACACGGAACCAGCAGGGAGTTGTGAGGTTCTGTTACATATGGGAATATAATGCGACTTTGGAGGTGACTATAGAATGAGATGTGATGTGGTTCTAGATTATAAAGGTTAATATTTGACACTGAACCAGCAGGGTCAGTGACATATAGAAATATATTATAACTTTTTGATATGACTACAGTTAGGGCATGATGCAGCTAAAGATCATAAAGCTAAATCTATGGGCATCCACTTGGCAAATGGGGTTCAATGTGGAAAAATGTAAGGTTCTGCATCTGGGGAGAAATAATCTGCAGGCATCATATGTCCTAGGGGGAGAAAAACTTGGAGAATCGCTTGTTGAGAAAGATCTGGGCGTTCTTGTAGATCATAAACTACAGAACAGCATGCAATGTCAATCAGCTGCCTCTAAGGCCAGTAAGATATTGGCGTGTATTAAAAGAGGCATGGACTCGCGGGACAAGGATGTCATTCTACCGCTGTACAAAGCATTGGTGCGACCTCACTTAGAATATGCTGTTCAGTTCTGGGCCCCAGTTTATAGAAGAGATGTAATAGAGCTAGAGAGAGTACAAAGACGAGCAACCAAACTTATAAGGGGAATGGAGCATCTTAGTTATGAGGCAAGGTTAGTAGAATTGAACTTATTTAGTCTTGAGAAAAGACGGCTTCGATGGGACATGATTAATTTATATAAATATATAAATGGTCCCTACAAAAAGTATGGGGAAAAATTATTTCAAGTGAAGCCCCCTCAAAAGCAAGGGGACATTCCCTTCGATAGAGAAAAAAAGATTTAATCTCCAGAGGAGAAGAGCGTTCTTCACTGTAAGAACTGTAAATCTGTGGAATAGCCTGCCTGAGGAGCTGGTCACAGCAGGAACTGTAGAGAGTTTCAAGAAAGGCTTAGATACCTACCTGGAACTAAAGAATATTAATGCGTACGTAGTAGGTAAAATTCTGGATCCTGGCCGGTGGCGACTCTGGGGTCAGATATAGGGTCTATACTGGAGCAGGTTGGTTCTTGCCTTGTGGGTTTCGGGGCATTAACCAGTGGAGAGCCTGAGCTTTAAGTCCTTGTCTCTCTCCCTCACCCACATATTCCCCACCCTTGGTTGAACTCGATGGACATGTGTCTTCTTTCAACCTACTAACTATGTAACTATGTAACTATTGCAGACACTGAACCAGCAGGGAGTTATGAGGTTCTGTCACATATAGAAATATAATACCACCCTGGAGGTGATGGGAGACATGCTGTCAGTGAAGCAAAGTAAAGCTTGTGTTGCCCTAACCCGTCCACAGGTCATGGGATAGGTTGTTTTTTATAGAACACATCTGAATTTGTTCCAGTCCAGAAACTCACATTTCCCAGGAGCCGAGAGATCCCAAACTGCAGCTCATCACAGACTACACAGCAGCTGCTTGGGTCCCCAGCTCTGTAGCTGAGGCTGCACAGGTCCAGGCAGAATATCAGCCCCATTTGTCTTTATTTAAGTAAATGCCAATCGTGATGTTAGCGGCTGAGCCTCCGGCCCCCTTGTACATCTGGGAGGCGAGCTCCAGCATCATTTACAATAGTTAAGAAAAGACACTGATCCAGCAAAAAATCTGTTGACGGAACCAGAGCAATAATTAACCTGGTAAATTCCGACCGCGGCGAAGCCATGAACCTGTGACTGCTGAGGCAGGAACCTAAATCAGTGCAGGTGCCGCAGAGACACTACCGCATCTCAACAACACCATGACACAAATGTATAGTAACACACGGGGTGAATACGGTTTCATCATGATGGCTGTAATACAATATAAATATAGTCCGAGACACTGAGACACCACAAGTTAAAATGTAATCTCCGTTTTCCCAAATTTTTTAGCGGTTTTAGTCAGTGGGCTTGAAGTGGCCTCCATACTACCATCTGTTGAATAAATACTACTACTATTACATTGCATAAATAACACAGCCATAAAGTTTATAATACAACTAAACCATTAATGCATAACACTACAATAGAGTGCATAAATAAGACCACCATACAGTTTAGAACAGGACAGTAAATAGTACCACAATACAGTGCAAAAATAAGACCACCGTAAAGTTTATAAGGCAACTAAACCATGAATACATAACACTACAATACAGTACATAAATAACGTCACCATACAGTTTATAATATAATAGTAAAGAAATAATACTGTAATAGAGTACATAAATAACAGTGCCATACAGTTTATAACACAACATTAAATAATTCTACAATACAGTGCATAATTAAGACAGCCATAAAGTTTATAATACAACTAAGCCATTAATAAACAACACTACAATACAGTGCATAAATAATACCGTCATTCAGTATATAACAGGATAGTAAATAGTACAACAATACAGTGCATAGATAAGACTGCCACATAGTTTTATATAACAGTACTGTAATAGAGTGCATAAATAAGCCCGCCAATCAGTTTGTAATGCAACTAAACCATGAATACAAAACACTACAATACAGTGCATAAATAACATCGCCATACAGTTTATAATATAACAGTAAACAAATAATACTGTAATAGAGTGTATAAATAACAGTGCCATACAGTTTATAACACGACAGTAGTTCTACAATAAAGGGCATAATTAAGACAGCCATAAAGTTTAGAATATAACAGTAAATTAACAATACTACAATACATTGCATAAATAACATCGCCATACAGATTACAATATAACAGTAAATAAATAATACTGTAATAGAGTGCATAAATAAACCCGCCAATCAGTTTTTAATGCAACTAAACCATGAATACATAACACTATAATACAGTGCATAAATAACATTGCCATACAGTTTCTAATACACTGCACAACAAATAAATACCATAATACAGTGCATAAATAAGACCGTCGTACAGTTTCTAATACAATAAATAATAATAATAAATAAATATCATAAACCGGCAGCCGTTCTGTCATATTGTAGATATTTAGACTGCAGTGTTATGAATCAGGGACTTTTAAGATAACTAAAAATAATTGATCAGCTTCATGTCCTTTTAATTCACATGTGATCAACAACTATTGGAAAATATCAACATAAAAAAGTAAGTGCCCCCCTCATCTACCACCCAATAATATGTCACCGACAGTGTGAAATCCCAAGAAGCCAAAATTATTATCTTTGAAAATGTATTTCATCTCATATTATGTAAAATATAAAACTCTCAGAAGCTGAGAAGATGTCAAGGACAAAGATCCCCAAAAGATAAAGAAGCAATTTTGCTTTTGAAGCTTTTCCAGGTTTTCAAGACAAAATTGATGGCAAGAAATCACAAAGTCAACATAGCTGCCAGCACTGATACAGACCCTAAATTCTTCTCGTTGCTGAGCCTGTCCTCATTTGGTGATAAAAGCCACAAGGTGTCAGGTATATTGTGTACAAAGAGAATGCAGCATGGCAAGCTAATCTATAGAGTGTAGAGTCTAGTTATACCACCAGACTGGAGCCTACAGCTATATGTACAGGAATATAACTACTATAATATGCTCCTATGTACAAGAATATAACTACTATAATACTGCCCCTATGTACAAGAATATTAACTACTATAATACTGCCCCCTATGTACAGAATATAACTACTATATATACTGCCCCTATGTACAAGAATATAACTACTATAATACTGCCCCCCTATGTACAAGAATATAGCTACTATAATACTGCCCCCTATGTACAAGACTAGAACTACTATATTACTGTCTCCTATGTACAGAATATAACTATATAATACTGCTCCTGTTACAAGAAATATAACTACTATAATACTGCTCCTATGTACAGGAATATAACTACTATAATACTGCCCTGTGTACAGAATATAACTACTATAATATTGCCCCTGTGTACAAGAATATAACTACTATAATACTGCCCCTATGTACAAAATATAACTACTATAATACTGCATCATATCTAAAATATAACTACTATAATACTGCCTCTTGTACAAGAATATAACTACTATAATACTGCCCCTATGTAAAAGAATATAACTACTATAATACTGCTCCTATGTACAAGAATATAACTACTATAATACTGTCCCCTATGTACAAGAATATAACTACTATAATACTGTCCCCTATGTACAAGAATATGGGTACTATAATACTGCCTCCTATGTACAAGAATATATCTACTATAATGCTGAACCTATGTACAAGAATATAACTACTATAATACTGCTCCTATGTACAAGAATATAACTACTATAATACTGCCCCTATGTACAAGACTATAACTACTATAATACTGCCCCTATGTAAAAGAATATAACTACTATAATACTGCCCTCTATGTACAAGAATATAACTACTATAACACTGCCCCTGTGTACAAGAATATAACTACTATAACACTGACCTCTATGTACAAGAATATAACTACTATAATACTGCCCTATGTACAAGAATAATAACTACTATAATACTGCCCTATGTACAAGAATATAAACTACTAAATACTGCCCCTATGTACAAGAATATAACCACTATAATACTGCCTCTATGTACAAGGATATAACTACTATAATACTGCTCCTATGTACAAGAATAACACTACTATAATAATGCTCCTATGTACAAGAATATGACTACTATACATACTGCCCCTATTACAAGATATAACTGTACTATAATACTGCCCCCTATTACAAGATAATAACTACTATATACTGCCCTATGTACAAGAATATAACTACTATACATAGCTCCCTATGTAACAAAATATAACTACCTATAATCCTGCCTCATGACAAGAAGATAACTACTACTAATACTGCCTATAGTACAAGTAATAATACTTAATACTGCTCCCTATGTACAAGAATATAACCCCATTATCATACTGCTCCTATGTTACAAGAATATAACTACTATAATATGCCCTATTTACAACGGATATAACATACTATTTCATGTATCTCTCACCCCTGACAACTGAAGTCTTCTTCTTGCAGTTTGGAGCCGGGGACAGTCGATGCCACAATGCTATTGACAGTGCCGTGAGATTGTACCACGAATGTAACGTCAGATACTGCCCTCCCCGTTCTCTCTGACCCTAGAACAAAAAGCGGCTCATTCGTTTGTTCTTTTGGTGTTCTTCTCTTTATCTTCTTGGGCTCCTCATCATACTTCTTTAGATCCTCCTCGATCGTACGCAGTATACCATCTGTCCACATGGACGGATTACATGGAGAAGGACACCTTCGACTACTGGCCTACACAAACTCTTCTGTCCCGGCATGGGTTGAAGAAGGAAATAAAAAAAATTCTTGAATGTCCCCAACAATCACTGGTGCCTTGTACGAATCATCTTAATGGGGTGGGGTGAGTTTTATTTTTCTATTCATTCAAGCCGAATTGTTGTGATGTTACTTAATGGACGTGAGCTTTGTGACCAACGCGAAGTTCTGACCAAGGTGGCACAAGGTCGACATCAATTTGCCAATACAAAAATTTTTAAAAAAATTCAAGCCTCATGACCGCACACTTGGTGCAAGCCTATGCCGGAGCGTTCCGTGACCGTCGTCGCTATTCTGTGTTGTGTCGATATTGTGGGTGAGCATTGAAGTAAGAGAAGCTTCCGTTTTTTGTCGATGTGAGGTTACAAGTGTCGTGTGCCGCCGCGTTACGTTTCGAAACCCCGGAATACCTCAGCCTACTGTAAAGAAAAAAAAAATTGCAAGAAAATAAAAAATTTCCTAAAAAAATAAAATTAAAAAATAAAATTTCCTAAAATGGAAAATTTCCAAAAGAACTAATCGGCTGAGAAGTTTGCAGCGAAATCCTATTTCCAATGATGTGGGATTTTATTATTTTTTTTTTTTTTACATTCGTTTTAGTACGCGAGTGATTATCGGCGCGCAAAGTGCATTGTAACGCTTAACCAAAACCTCTACAACAGCGTCACCGCGACCACGGGACCAGCACCGAGCCGGGACGAGGCTTTGCCGACACATTCCAGACCGGTTGCTTTTGGACCTTCCATGATTTCGTGGAACCGGGCGTCTTTTACAAACAAAATGAAGCACACGTTTTGAATCCAAGTATGTCTCTTTTTGGGCAGCTGGATATTTTTTCCACAGAATTTTGTAAAAAAAAATTTCTTTGGAACCTAAAGGGTGGGAGCGGGAGGAGCGGTTATATTTTTGAGGGTCCCATGGACATCCATTGTCTAAGTTAAAGACAACCTGTTGGTTCTCTGACACGTCTGCCTTAGTGAACAATTCTGAAGCGTTCTGTTCCACTGTTATTCCTCCTGGAAGCATAGGACTATATCAAGATCTGGGGGCAATCACTGTCCAGAGAGTGCCAGCATTAAAGGGATTTTGGCATCTGGTAAAATTCCTTTCAGAGACGGCCATGCTTGCATAGTTCTCCCCCAAATAGGGGAGATGGGCAATTTAATCCTCCTGGAAACTTAGGACTTAAAGGGGTTGTCTCACTACATTGATTCATCTCACCTCAGTCCTGTTTTCTTGGTTTCATTTTGAATTCAGGGGCGTTTTTACTGGCTTCTACTAAGCTGCAGTAGAAGCCAGGTCTGTAGCTATAGCAACCAGTGCTGGCAGCCTATCAGGAGAGATTTAACAGGTCTGTAGCTATAGCAACCAGTGCTGGCAGCCTATCATGAGAGATTGAACAGGTCTGTAGCTATAGCAACCAGCGCTGGCAGCCTATCATGAGAGATTGAACAGGTCTGTAGCTATAGCAACCAGCACTGGCATCCTATCATGAGGGCTTGAACAGGTCTGTAGCTATAGCAACCAGCACTGGCATCCAATCAAGAGAGCTTGAACAGGTCAGTAGCTATAGCGGCCTGAGGAGCTGATGCAGCCCATACAAGAGGGGATATCTAGGAATAGGTAGGACACTGGTAATGGACATAAATTTCAAAGAGACTTGTTTTTGCAAGATATTTAACATAAGCAGCGATCCTTGTCATGAGACGACCCCTATAATCAATAACTGGGTGTTATCACTGTCCCTGTTCAGAGAAGACAAACCCGACTGGCAAGGGGGGTTATTGTAAAAATCTAATTTTCAATTTATTCATCCATTTCCAGGAAGAATAACAGAGGAACAACGTCAAAGTTTAAGAAAAGCTGCTCCAGCATTGTTATTTTACGGTGAATTCAATTATTTACTAAAAAGGACGGGTCAGGAGACCTAGAGCTGGATGTGGAGCGGGACCAGTCACTGCCAGGAACAATCTTCTATCGCTTTTCGTGCCAAAGACGCAGGTTTATCTGAGTGGTGAGGAAAAAAAATTTGAAAAATAAAAAAAATTCTTCTGTTTCCATAGAAACTGGGCACCTGATTGGAAAGTGTTCTACCTTGCTAAAATAGATGGAGATAAGGCCTCGGGGGAGGGGGTGGAGCGTGGAGGGCGATACTATAATTGTCGAGGAATGGAAATACCAGCTCCCAAAAGTATCTGCTGAATTGTTCATGTGCTCCAGCATTTTTTGTGTGTGCAACGTGGAAGCTCAATAAAAATGGAGATGTTTTCTCAGTGTCTGGTTTGAGGTGACTTTGGGTCTCATGTCCACCCTCGTACCCCAGGTCCGTGATAGGGAGTCTACAGACCGACCACTGAAATGAGTATTATACTGTCCCAGACTCCTGAGCAGCAAGATGAGAGTCTGTGTGACTACTGTATAGGGAGAGCGTCCATTCAGGAGCCTGGGAAAGTTGGGCCTTGGTACCCTAGCACCTATTCTACCAAATAGTATTACATGAAAACTGTAAACAAGCGGCTGTTGATAGATCTACACAGTGGAATCCGATTATTATAACCACCTGGTGGGGAGTGGATCAATACGATCCTTATAGGTTGTCCCAGCAATCTGGAGCTGTCTGCATCCCACAGCTGCTGGAGGGGCCATAGAGCCAACACCACCATCCAGGGGCCCCACAGCTGATGGAGGGGCCATAGAGCCAACACCACCATCCAGGGGCTCCCACAGCTGCTGGAGGGGCCATAGAGCCAACACCACCATCCAGGGGCCCCACAGCTGCTGGAGAGTCCATAGAGCTAACACCCCCATCCAGGGGCCCCACAGCTGCTGGAGGCTCTATAGAGCACACACGGCCATCCAGGGGCCCCACAGCTGCTGGAGGGTCCATAGAGCCAACACCCCCATCAAAGGGCCCCATAGCTGCTGGGAGTGTCCATAGAGCCAACACCACCTCCCAGGGTCCCACAGCTGCTGGAGGAGCCATAGAGCCAACACCACCATCCAGGGGCCCCACAGCTGCTGGAGGGGCCATAGAGCCAACACCACCATCCAGGAGTCCCACAGCTGCTGGAGGAGCCATAGAGCCAACACCACCATCCAGGGCCCCACCGCGGCTGGGGGGGCCCTCGAGCCAACACCCCCATCCAGGGGCCCCACAGCTGCTGGAGAGTCCCATAGAGCCAACACCACCACCCAGTGCCCACCACAGCTGCTGGAGGGTCCATAGAGCCAACACCACCATCCAGGGGCCCCCCCAACTGCTGGAGGGTCCATAGAGCCAACACCAATCCAGGGGCCCCCCCATGTGGGGGGGCCATAGAGCCAACACCACCATCCAGGGTACCCACACGCTGAGGGGCCATAGACCAACCCACCATCCAGGGGCCCCACACTGCTGGGGGCCATAGACCCAACAGCACCACCAGGGTACCCACAGCGCTGGGGGCCATAGGCCAACACCACCACCCGGGGGTCACACAGCTGCTGGTGGGTCCATAGAGCCAACACCACCTCCGGGCCCCACACTGCGGGAGGGGCCATAAGCCAACACCACCACCAGGGGCCCCACAGCTGCGGGAGAGTCCATAGACCAAACACCACCATCCAGGGCCCCACAGGTTTTGGGGGGGCCTAGAGCCAACCCCACCCCCGGGGGCCTCACAGCTGCGGGGGGGCCATAGACCAAACACCACCATCCAGGGGCTCCACACTCGGGGGGCCCATAGACCAACACCACCTCCGGGGCCCCACAGCTCTGGGGGCCATAAGCCAACACCCACCATCCAGGGCTCCCACAGCTCTGGAGGGCCTAGAGCCAACACCACCATGCCGGGGCCCCACAGCTTGCTGGAGGGGCCAAGACCAACACCACCACCCAGGGGCCCCACAGCTCGGAGATCCATAGGCCAACACCACCATCCAGGGCCCCACAGCTGCGCGGGGTCCATAGAGCCAACCCCACCACCCGGGGGCCCCCACTTTTTGGAGGGGCCCAAGACCCAACACCCCACCAGGGGCCCCACAGCTGCTGGAGAGCCCCCATAAGCCAACACCACCACCGGGGGCCCCCCACAGCGCTGGAGGGGCCATAACCCACAACCCCCAGGGGCCCCACACTGCGGGGGGCCATAACCCAACACCACCACCGGGGGCCCACACTGCGGAATCCATAGAGCCAACACCACCACCAGGGGCCCCACAGCTGCGGAGGGCCATAAGCCAACACCACCCCCCCGGGGGCCTCAACATTTGCTGGGGGGGCCCATAGACCAACCCACCACCAGGACCCTACAGTTGCTGGGGGGTCCATAGAGCCAAACCACCATCCGGGGGCCCCACAGCTGCTGGGGGGGCCATAAGCCAATACCACCACCGGGGGGGCCCCAAGCGCGCGGGGTCAAAAAGAGCCAACCCCACCATCCGGGGGGCTCCACACTACTGGAGGGCCATAGAGCCAAATAGCTTCAGGGGCCACACACAGGCTCAATTGGATCTGGAGAATTAGGGCCGGGGGAGTACAGGAATTCGGTCCGCCTTCCATCCAAGCGGACTTTTTTCCACCGTTGACAGTCGCATTGTCTTGCTGGAAGATCCCATCCGCCCCAGGGGGGGCCACAGCATTATGGGTGTATGGGATCTGCAAGGAGGATTCATACCCAAAACGGTGAAAAAGGGGCCTTCCACAGGATGGTGGGCCCCGAGAATGCCCTAAAACATTCCCCAGACCATAACACTGCCACCACCAAGTTGTGTTCTTCCTGCAATGGTTGCAGTATGTTTGTTCTCTGATGTCTCACCTGACACCAACGTCCATCCATTCCATGAAGCAGAAAACGTAACCCTTCAGAGAAGACAACCCTTTACTAATCAGCGGAGTCCATACAGGTATGAAAACTGAACTCTTTTCGGGTTGGTTTTGCAAGTGGTTTGGTGGGGGTCGACCTGTGTCCTCCGCCCTCTCGCACCTTCATAGCCGCCGTTTCACAGCGTGCTGCTTGTGAAATTTTCTCTACAGCAGGTGACAAACTGGAGCCTGAAAGCCGATAATCATTCCAACTATGATCAATCACCCCTTTCTCCCATGATCTGTGTGCAGACAGCCTATCACACCTTATATACCCACCATGCCAGTGCACTGCACAGGATTTCCTTCATAATCTACGGAACAATGTGACTGGACGGTGTAGTGTGTGATGCCGTAGTCGTGGTAATGAGACTGATAAGAGGCCACTAATCATCCTCTATCTGTAAATGAGATATTCCCCCGAGTAAAAAAAATCAACCAAGTCCTCAAGAGCCGCCGACTTCTTTCTGATGTTTCCCCCTGCAAAAATATTTATGCACTAGGAGAAGCTCAGGATTTTCCATTAACCATGTGCTGCGCTTCCAGTAGATGTGGATTTGTCAGATATAGAACAGGTTATTTAGTAACTATTCCAAGCACCTTCCCCAACATTACAGCGCCCGCTCTCGTTCCCGCTGTCAGCCTGAAATCAAGCGACAATTTCCATCCAGTCTCCATGGTGACGGCCGCTGCAGACCATCTCAACAAGTACAAGAAATCCGCAGGTTTTCTGCATCATTATTCCTGCAGGTTGATATCTCTCCACCCAAATCCTTCATCCTTTTCCCATAGACTGGTACTGGCCGTGTGATGTCACGTGAGCGGTGGCCCCTACACCCCGGTATGAATCTCATTGCCATTGAGGTTTGGATTCAGTAAAGATATTGTCACCAGTATAATGTGTTCGGTGTCATCCCATTACACATTTCATTCAGACGTTCTATCCGACTCTGTGAATCCTAATCAATAGGGGCCCCCATTTTCAGAGACTCCCCTAAGAACCTGCGAAGAGTCCTGTGGGATCAGATTCAGTACATTGTGGCCCCATGCTATGATCCCTGGGCTCGGACTCCTCTGAAGAGTCCTGGAGGATCAGATCCTGTAGATTGTGGCCCCATGCTCTGACCCCCCGGGGGCCCGACTCTTCTTGGAGCCTGTGGATCATATCCATAGTTGTGACTCCATGCCTGACCCTCTGAAGATCCTGTGGATCAGATCCTGTACTGGCCCCATGCTGACCCCCAGGCCTGACTCCTCTAGATCCTGTGGACAATCAGTATTGTGACTCCATCCTACTCCTCTGAAGATCCTGTGGATCATACCGTACGTTGTGGCCATGCTCTGACTCCGGCTCTCCTCTAGAGTCCTGTGGTCAGTATATCCAGTAAAGTGTGTGACCCATGCTCTGACCCCCGGGGCCTGGACTCCTCTTAGGAGTCCTGTGGGATCATATCCAGTATGTTGTGACTCCATGCTCTGACTCCTCTGAAGAGTCCTGTGGGATCAGATCCTGTACGTTGTGGCCCCATGCTCTGACCCCCAGGGCCTGGACTCCTCTTAGGAGTCCTGTGGGATCATATCCAGTATGTTGTGACTCCATGCTCTGACCCCCAGGGCCTGGACTCCTCTTAGGAGTCCTGTGGGATCATATCCTGTACGTTGTGGCCCCATGCTCTGACCCCCGGGGCCTGGACTCCTCTTAGGAGTCCTGTGGGATCATATCCAGTACGTTGTGGCTCCATGCTCTGACACCCGGGGCCTGTACTCCTCTTAGGAGTCCTGTGGGATCATATCCAGTATGTTGTGACTCCATGCTCTGACTCCTCTTAGGAGTCCTGTGGGATCAGATCCTGTAAGTTGTTGCCCAATGCTCTGACCCCCCCAGGCCCGGACTCCTCTGATTATCCATTATCCTGCTGAAAGAGGTCCCTGCCATTATCCCTCTGCCAGGGGCTATAATGGGAGGTGGACTTGCTGTGTATGATGTTAGGTAGGTGGTACATGTCACCTAGCTATGGGGGGTTCATTTGGGAAGGGGCCCCTTTCGGGCCCTGAAAGCCTGGGGGGGCCCCAAAAAACCCTTTTCCTGCCACATAAGGAAAACACCAACATTTTAAAGGGGCCCCATGATAGTTTTGGGTCCCATTTCACTTTTTTGCACTGGGGGGCCCAGGGGGCTTCTTTTTAAACCCCCTTTTCTGGGCCCCCTTTCTCCCCCAACAGAACATTCCCCATCACATTTGCCCTCCCCCCATTTTTCCCTTTTTTCCAAAAATTCACCCCTGGGGCCCCAATCCCCCTTCCCCGGTAATTAAAGGGAAAAACACCTCTCCACAAATCACTGAGGATTGTCCACCCATAAGTCTGTCTCCAGGTCACCTGTTGTCCTTCCTTGGACATTTTTGGTGGGTTAAACCACTACAACGAAAAACCCCCACCCCCAACACCGGTTTGTTCGGGAACATGCCCTTTTGACCCATTTGGGTCTACACATCCACAATTCATTTCTAATATATCCCCCCACAGGTTGTACTGCCCCCAGTAAAAAATCATCTTTGTCCCTTCTTCTTCAACTTTGGGAACCCATTACAATGTGTTAAGCCGAATATTTGGAGCAAGTCAACTCGTAAAACTACTTGTGTACCAGTCCTGAATCAGGAAAAGGAATAGACAAGCGCCACCACTTAGACTTCTTAGAAATAAGGTGGAGGGACACAAGCAGCCAGCACCTATGTAACCATTTAAGGTGAGCACAGGGGAACCTCCCCCTGCCCAAATGTTTATGAACTGCAAAAAAACTGCTGTTTAAATAGGTCAGGGGGGTTTTCTGGTTATGTCGTCTTGTTGCGGGGTTTCTTTGGATGGTTACTTTGGCACTAAACTCTACCGTGCATCTGGGGCTCATTACATACTCAGCTAAAAAATACGGCCCGGGGCAGAGTATAAAAAATTGCATCCTGTCTATTCTTTTATTAGTTTTGGGCTAGTCCTGTTTTATTGTATTGTTCGCTTTTTTGGGCCCTTAAAAGGGGGGTTTTCTCACTACTTTTTTTCCTCTCACCTCAGTCCTTTTTTTCTTATTTTCATTTTAAATTTCCAGGGGGCGGTTCACTGGCTTCTACTAGGCTGCAGTAAAAAGCCAGGTCTGTAGCTATAGAAAACCATTGCTGGAAAGCCAATCAGGAAGATAAAAACCAGGCCCCTGTAGCTTTTAGCAACCGAGGAGCTGATGCAGCCCATACAAAGGGGATATCTAGGAATAGGTAAAAAACAAAGTTTTTTTTGTTTTTTTTTAAATTTAACCAAAAAAACTTTATTTGAAAGGGTTTCCCAAAAATAGGGACATCAAAAAAACAGTATGATTGTGGACATAACGGGCATCATGGTAATATTGGGGTTCCCTTTAAATACGTAAGTACGATTACAAAGCCAAACCTTTTTTTATTTAGCACAAAAAACCCAATTATATTTAAAAGACTGTAACCTAACTTCCCCCCGCAACGACCCAGGGAAAAAACCCCCTTTAAACAACAAAAGAAAATTGCAGATTTTTTCAGTATTAAGAAGGGTCTCAGTTTTACACTTATGTTTTCTTTTCAGCCCCTAGGGGGGCAAGAAAAGCAAAAACAAAGATATAAATTTATGAGTATAAAAATTTTCCCCGTGCAGTTACCCAAACAAAAACCAGTAGGAAAGGGGGAGTTTGGAACCACGCCCCCGGGGGAAACCCCCATCTTGAGGAAAAAGCCCAAAACCCCCCCAAACCCCAACTCAGAGAAACGTAAAATATACCAGGGGGGGGCTCATCCCCCCCTCCCCAAATGTTTTTTCAAATTTTTCCCATTTTGTTGTTTTCCCCTCCAATGAAAACCACCTCAGATGCGTATTTTTTCCAGTAATCAATCCCATCCACCTGTCAAGGGATCCAAGGAATCGCAAAGGGGACTCTTAGTCCAAAGCCCCCCGACATGTAACTGTGCCAAGGGGGTTTTACCCACCGTCCCCAAAATTTTTTTCGAAATTTTCTTAAAATTTTTTTTCTAAAGCCGATAAAACCAAATTTAGGGTGTTTGGGAGCAATGCCATTGATCAACCCTTTCCACTCTGCCACTAAAAAGGGGGCCCAGCCGCAAAACCCCCTTTCCCAATAAAACCCTTTCCCTGCATAAATAGAGAACCTCAGCTACAAAAATATATTTCGAGTTGGGGTCCCAGATTCCCGGGACAGGTCCGAACAAGCACACCCAAAGGGGGGGAGGGAACTGGGCACCCCATCTATTTTGTTTAAAAAATTGAATGAACTAGACCAAAAACCCAATATTTTTTTTGGGGAAGACCATATTAGGTTCAGGAAGGGGCCCGGGGGTTTGGGGCAATTTTGGGGGATTTTAAACCCATAAACCCTGTCTGAACTTAAATGAGTTGTTAATGTTTTTGGGTTTTAAAAGGGCCCCATGTACATAAATAGCGAATCAGCCTGTCATTAAAAATTTTACGAGACTAGCTTAGGTAGGCAATGGGAAGATCCCATTGGTCCGGGGGCATTCATCTCGCCCGAAACCGTCTCCCACTTCCCCCTAAAGGGAGGACACTGTTTAAAGGACACATATTGCAAAGTGACCCTTGGGTTTTTTGGGAAAAAACTTTTAACCCTAAAAAGCACGATCCCTATAGTGAGAAAAACCCCCCAAAGTTCTTTTTCTCCGTCTTCTTTTGTTTATTTTGGGCATTGATTGTTGTGAAATTTTAGAAATTTTGGGGTTTGTTAGTTTCTAATAGGGCCCCGCCCGACCTCAATTTGGGGCCCAAAGGCCCCTTGCTGTATTTTCCCTTTTAGCTTTTGGGACATATTTAAAGGGGAAAGGGTTTTTAAATTAAAGGGAAAGAAGGGTTCCCGTTTTAAAGGGGCAAAAAAAAGGGGTTTAACCGTTGAGGGGCAGGCTAGCTAAGGACAAAAATATTGCTATAAATTCCCCCCTTCCTAGAGAGCACCCCATTTGAAAACTCTACCCAAAACCCGGGGACTTGTCCTTTAATTTCCCCCCTTGTCCATTTCCAAACCCGCGGCTTTAGTCCGCCCACGCTCTTTTCTTGCCTTTTCCCCCGTTTACCCGCTGTTGTACTTCTTGGTTGTTTCCTTTTGGGGGTTTTTTTATCCGGGCCCTTAAACTATATGCCAAATTTTAAAAAACCGGAACCTCCCCCCCCCATATAGTAAGGGTGTGAGTGGTTGTCTTATCAGTATTTTTGCATTTGTGCAATCTCCCCATGTATTATACTGTGGCTTTTCTGCATACTGGTGTGAACATGGTAACAATTCAATGTGCAGTTTTTTAATCATCTAATTGTGCCCCTAGTGGTGTGGTATGTGAGCTACTGCTCAGAAATCAGCTGCACCTGTTTATTTTCCCCAAGTAGCATAGGGGCCAGTGTTGCCTCTTTACTGGGTTCAGTTTCAGTCCAGCCTTGAGTTGTGAGTATGGCTGGTTTCTGGTTTTTTGAGTAATTAAAGGGTTGGGTCTCCTACAAGGATTGCGCTTTTTATATTAAAGATTTTTGTAAAAAAAAAGTCACTTTGCAATATATGTCCATTAACCGTGTCCTACCTTTTCCCTGGATATCCCCTCTTGTATGGGCTACATCAGCTCCCCCCAAGGGCCGCTTAAAAAGCAAGTCCAAGACCTGTTCCATCTCTTCTGATAGGCTGCCAGCACTGGTCACTATAGCTACAGACCTGTTTGATCTCATGATAGGCTGCCAGCATTCGTTGCTATAGCAACAGACCTGGCTTATACAGCAGCCTAGTAAAAAGCCAGTTATACCCCCCCTGAATTCAAAGTGAAACCAAGAAAACAGGACCGAGGTGAGATGAATCAATGTAGTGAGACAACCCCTTTAATGTTCCATTTTTCTGTATTTTTTCTTGGGATTTCACCAGCGTTACTATAAAATGACAATATAAAGATTATGACGTCGAAGGGGCGGGGGTTAATTCCCTCCTCCCCCCCCCAAAAAAACATTTTTTGAACATAATAAAGAACACCGCCAGATATACCCCAACTAATACATGAAAGTCTCACTCGCTATCATACCTTCCTCTAAAATATGGCTTCTCTAGGAAAGGTCCCCAAAGACTTGGGAGGCAAAAAAAAACAGCCCGATGCAGTTGACTCAAAATATAAAAAAGGCTTTTATTGAAATATAAAATTCTTTACAAATTAGTAAAAAATGTATAGAATACATGAACATTTATTTCACATTTTTATTAACAAAATAGGCTGTGGTCTTGGAGCCGGAATCCCCCCCCCCCCCGCCCCCCCCCCCCCCCCCCCCCCCAACCCGTAGAAGAGTATTTCCCATACAACACTCTACCTAAAGCTCTGAAACCCCCAATACTGTATTAAGGGTAGGAGACGAGACTGGACTAAAGAATAAGCACAAGAAAGGGAGGGGTTACCTATAGCAACCAGATTCCATATTTCCAAGGGGCTTCTAAAAGGAAAAAAATAATATGGAACCAATTAGGGATTTTTTTTAAAATTTTTAAGACAACCCCTAATTTAAAAAAAATAAATAGAAGTGAAGAAATAATAAAAAAAAAACTTTTAAAAAAAGCTGTGATAACCAATATGGCCACCATTACAGCTGCTGGATAGAAAAGATGCCGTCAGTACAGAGGGCCTTAAAAAAAGTCAAATTTTGGAGGGAGTTTTTTATTTTTTTAGGGAGAAGGCTCAACATCCCAAATCGACAGACTTTTACACTAGTAGGATTACAGCAGCATGCCCTGAAGAGAGCGGAGGCTTCAGGGACAGCGGATGCAGAGGTTAGTTAAAAAAAAAAAAAAAAAAAATAGGGAAAATCCATTCCTTATATATTACATATATAATATCTTCTCCCCCCTGTATAAATAACATTCACATAGGATATATCGCATACAAGAGTTCTCCGAAAACTCGCCACTCCTCCCCCCCCACAGAGAGTAGACATCAGATGCGGTAAAGCGGCAGCACAAGAAGGTGAAAACCTAAGAGCTGCAGGAGGTGAGCGGCGCAAGCGGTAGATACAGCGTCAATGATAAAGAGCAGATTAACAAAAAAAAAACAAAATAAAAATATGAAAAGAAAAGCTTTATTTTTTAGAAATAAAAACAAAAAAAAAAAACCTGGAGTCCACAGAGCGAATTTCTACGAGAGGTCGGATGCAAAGGCCACTCTTGAATTTTCTGTCTTCCTGGGGTCGGTTTCCATGGGGTTATTAAGGCAGAATCGCGAATACAGGAGATAAATTCTAACATTGCGGCTTTTAATGAATATTAAGTGAGATCCAAGCGGCTGCCATGGTAACAGGCTGCGGACTGGAGAAATTTAGGGCGCCGCCACCTCTACCCGGTACTCCCCTGCGCTCTGCTGATACACAATTCAGTGTGCTTGTGTCAAGATCTCGGCTCTGAGACCTCAGGTGTACCCAGACTGCTGAGATTTCGGACTAGTGTGTACAGGAACCAACAGCAATGGGTGCAAATGGTAAAAAAAAAAAAAAAAAAAAAAAAAAAAAAAAAAAATCATGGGCCTTATGTATGAAAACTGTCTATTAGTAAGACTGTCCTTGGTGCCCATAGCAACCGACCAGAGCCCATAGCGACCAATCAGAGCTCAGCCTTCATTTCATATAGGGCTCTGGAAAAATACAAGCTGAGCTCTGATTGTTGCCCATAGCAACCAGATTCCACAGCAACCAATCGGAGCTCAGCCT
The DNA here is from genome assembly GCA_025379985.1 of Phyllomedusa bahiana. NCBI lineage: Eukaryota > Metazoa > Chordata > Amphibia > Anura > Hylidae > Phyllomedusa > Phyllomedusa bahiana. The sequence continues at coordinate 26,670 of JAODAL010008494.1, forward strand.
TTATTTAATATAGGGCTCTGGAAAAATAAAAGCTGATCTGATTGGTTGCTATGGGCAACAAGGACAGTCTTACTAATAGACAGTTTTCATACATAAATCCTCATATTAATTGCAAAAATGATGTAATAAAAAAAAAAATAAAATACAAAAATAAAACAAGTTATAATACAGAGCCAGGATCACAACTGTGGGCACTAGGGTTAGGACAGTCCCGATAGGTCACAACCTTTATCCTCTTTCCTGAGAGGTTTGGTTGGGTTTACAGTGCTGAGACAGCACCTCTTGTGAAACTACAACTCCCAGCAAGCCCGGGCAGCCAATGGCCACATGCTGGAGACCACTGCTCTGAATTATAGCCAAGGAAGGATAATAGACAAGTCTTCCACCTAGCCCTAACTTATAGACATCTGTCCCCGCCGCTCTCTAGCGATGCATAGGTGGCATTCTCATTCTCTATCCAAGCTATAAGCTCTCAAATCATTAGGGTAGAGACTCCAAAATGGTTGCCCCCAGCAGAGGCAGGACTCATGCATGGGCACATTATACAGGGAATGTATACAAGGAGGAGAGGCAGCGAGCTCTCCTGGAGAACATATAAATAGAAGCGAGTATAGATTTATACATTTACAATGAGGCACAGCTCCGTCCATCTGTAGACCACAACCAGGAGGCCAAGGAATCCCTGAAAGGTGCCAACCTGGTGGCCCTTGTGATACATTGCATTTAATGTGCAGCCAGGGGACTATCCTCCTGCGGCCCCTCACTGTTCCTGTGCCCCTAAAGCCTAGGATTCACCCAGATCTTCTGGCCTCAGCCCCCTGAAGAGTTTGCCACCTTCCTAAACCGGTGAGGCCTGGTCACATGGCGACGCTTTCCATAGGAATGTCGCAGTGATGCTCCACCGTCTCTATCTCCGTCATTTCTGTGCCCTGTAACTCCTCGGTGGAGATGATGATGGTGTCCCCATCCTCCACCACTGTGAAGCTGTCCCCATTGAGGTGTTGTCGGGCCAGGTTCTCCAGCTTGACCCTGTATTCCTCGGCCTCCTGCTCTTTCTCCAGGAGCTGCTGCCGATACTCCTGCGCCCGCACGTTTGCTTCATGGAGCTGCTGCTGTAATAGTTTCCGGGTGTCTTCATCATGATGATTACCCTGAGAGTGGGAAATAGGGAGAATGGGCACATGAGCTTGACATGCAGTACTATATCATACATGTGCCCTGCTGCTCCCAGCATACCCAGCAGTCCACTCCCAACCACAACCAAGTGCAGGGTACACCACATTAAATCTTCAATATCGAGGGGTTTACCCTGCTCTTCTCATTACAGTATTTACACTGCCACCATCAGGTCGGGTACACCTCGCACCTCATTGCTGGATGGTGGCGGTGTAAATACGATAGTGTACCCCTCATTACCATATTTACATATTCAGTATTATTCAGGGTACCCTTTTCATCTTATTACCATACTTACAGCTCTAGCATCAAGTAGTGTACCCCTCCATTTTCTCATTCCCATATTTACGTCTGTAGTATCAGACGGGGTACCCCTCCATTACTGTATCATTCCCATATTTACGTCTGTAGTATCAGGCCGGTTACCCCGCTCATATCATTACTGTATTTATATCTGCAGTGCCAGGCAGGCTACCCCTCCATTATTGTATCATTCCCATATTTACATCTGCAGTGCCAGGCCGGGTCCCCCTCCATTACTGTATCATTCCCATATTTACATCTGCAGTGCCAGGCCGGGTACACCTCCATTACTGTATCATTCCCATATTTACATCTGCAGTGCCAGGCCGGGTACCCCTCCATTACTGTATCATTCCCATATTTACATCTGCAGTGCCAGGCCGGGTACCCCTCCATTACTGTATCATTCCCATATTTACATCTGCAGTGCCAGGCCGGGTACCCCTCCATTACTGTATCATTCCCATATTTACATCTGCAGTGCCAGGCGGGGTACCCCTCCTCTCTCATAACCGTATTTAAGGTTCACAACATTACGTCTTCTCACCATATTCTCTTTTGTGACAATTTGCACGTGTTCCACGCGAGGCCTTTTGGCCGGGGGAGCTTCTTCTGCTATCACCTCTTCTATCACGTCCTCTTCAGGGATGGCAACAACTGTACAGAAGAGGACACCAGTTATATGCTGCACACGTCGCTTCTCCCTCCATCCATTCTATCAACCTTGCTTTACCTTGCTGTCCATTCTGGATGGTCACTAGCAGAGGACGCCGCATGTGATCTGTAGTGAAGCCACCATGGAGGTTACCCAGCTGCACTCCATCCGTCACAATGGTGATGACCCTCTGGCCTCCGTTCTCCACAATCTGCCCCACCGGAGTGCCCACAGCATCCATCGACACAAATTCAGTAGTGGAACCTGGGGGAGGACAACATTTGCCTTAGCGTAGCCCAGTAATGATTATCAGAACTCCTGTGGAGCAGCCCTCACTGATAGTGTGGTCAGTACCAGAAATAGGAGTCGAGGCCTCTGCCAGGGCTGCCAGTGTGGCCAGTACTGAATTGGAGTTAGAAATTTCTATGGTGCCTCCATTTGTGTTGGCTGCAAAAGAAATCAGATCATTGAATGCTCATTCCAGACTGAGGTTACAATCGTTAACATGAGAGCGAGAGTGCGGTATTCTACAGATTGGCCTCTACACTGCCACATGGTGCCCTGGAGAAGACCGTAACCATGCTGCATCATAGGAATACACCCTGTAGCCTAGAAGTGACAGCACAACGCCAGGCCCTTACCTGTGGAAGTTGTCATGTTCGTAGAATTTACCAGACTGGGCGCCAGGATGATCTGTGGTGATGAGACAGAGATGGCATTGGCCCTTGCCGGCTGTATGTGGATGTGCCCCTGTCCTTGCATGGTTTCCTGTGGGAGAGGAGCACATCAAAATACACATGGGAAACCGAAGCAAGTTGATCTGTACTGGTCATGCTCTCTAGTCGCATCTAAAGCTGCATTTAAACTCCATATGTCTTCTGATGTCCAGATGCTCAATTCATCTTTTGTACCATGTCCTGCAGCCCCCAAATCGCACAGGATGTCCCAGTGTTTATGAGAGGTAGTCGGCTCACCTGTAAGGTCATCAGCAGGTCAGGGTAGTTCCGGTCGAGGGCGATATCGAACGGCGTCTTCCCGAATTTGCTCTGGATATTGACGTCAGCCCCGTTCTTGATGAGCAGGTCCACCACGTCCTGGTGATTGTGCTCGGTCGCCCAGTGCAGTGCTGTCATTTCCAGCATGTCTTTGGCGTTAATGTTGGCTCCATTCTAAAAGAAGCAAAGCATCGCCGTTAAACCCCAATTATAGGGTTATAACCAACGCGACGGAGCCGTCTCCACCCTCGGAGTGTGGTCACCCCTTGATCAGTAGATCCACGATGAGAGTGTGTCCCTCGGAGGCCGCCATGTGCAGGGGAGTCCTGTCCACCTTGGTGCGAGCGTCTCTGCTGATCCCGGCCTGGAGGAGAACCTTCACCGTGGAGAAGTGACCATACTGAGCGGCAAGATGGAGAGGAGACGTCCCCAGCTGGAAGACACAAGTCCTCTGTTATCACAAGGTGTGGATCGAAATCTGAGCAGCACTGAAGGGGCGGTGGGGGACTTGTGTCTAATATTTTTGTCCCATTTTTACAGACTCATAATCTGGGTCTGTTAGATTCTCTAATATTTTTATTCCCCATTTATCCATCTAGAGAACGGCCCAGAGAGAACTAGGTGTCTGTTGGACAAAAATATTAGAGAATCCAACAGACACCTAATATTTTTGTGCCATTTTGTCCATCCGAATGGCCCGGACTCATAATCTAGGTGTCAGATTCACTAATAATCTTGCACAAAATTTGGACTCCTAATCTAAGTGTCCAATTCTGTAATATTTTTTGCGTCATTTTCACTATGAGGAGAGCAGCTTGAACTCTTAGGGTGACATGTATGAACGGGGCTGCGACAGAAGTCTGGCGTCTTTTCAGCCCTACATCAGGCGCTATATTTACTATTTTGCCATAGGCAAACTTAAACTCTATCAGTTCTCAATCTATAAAACACTAAAACGTAACTTTTATTATGTACAACACTTAACCTCTATACACACTATTTAAAAAACCTGATTCCTAACCTCTCAATTTGTCCCTTTCTAATTGTGAAGGAATAACTCCTTTATATTATCAAGTCTGGTGGAACACCACCTATTAGCAGAGAAACCCTATATATATAGTGATTTACTAACTCCAATAAGAGATCCAAAACATCCTACTGGGGCAATCATCCCGAATCCGATGGACATAAAACATATAAGGTTTCCTTGTGAGACCCTCTGCAGTGGGTAACACTGTAGAAAGAGGTGAGAAATCACAATTTAAAGTGTCATGCATTTCTGTACGGCAATTCCAGGCGCATTACTGCCGGAACAGGTCGAGCACTTTCAAAGTGGCAGTAGACAGGGTTCATACATCAGGAGCAGTCTACACTATTCTTATGCGCTTTAAAATTGGCATCTAAGCGCCATTAAATCATACATGTTCCCCTGAATCTATGTGTCTGATTTGCTAATATTCTTGTGCCATTTTGGCTACCACAATAGCAACCTGAACTCATAATTGGATGTTTGTCAGATTTTTTAATATTTTTTCTCTTTTTTTTCATACCAGGTGAACGGCCTGGACTCATATGGCCACATGTATGAAAACTGTCTAGGTCTAAAATTCACTTTGTTGCCCATAGCAACCAATCAGAGCCCATAGCAACCAGTCGGAGCTCCCCTCTCATTTTTCCAGAGCACTATATGGAATGAAAGGGGAACTCTGATTGGTTGCTATGGGCAAAAAAGTGAGTTTTAGACCCAGACCGTTTTCATACATCTGGCCCAAAGTGTAGGACTCTGTTGGCTTCGCTAACACTTCTGCGCTATTTTTCCTACCATGGGAGCGACCTGGACTTCGGATCTGGGCGTCTAATTCTCTAATGTTTCTGTCCCATTTTCACAAAGGGACCTGGACTCAAAATCTAAATATCTGTTGGATCTTCTTATATTGTTTCATACCCAGTCGGTGGTGAACGGCGCCCCGTTCTGCATCAGCTGCCGCACTTCATCGTCTTCTCCGCAGCGCGCCGCCTCCAATAACCTCTTCCCCAGGTCCAACGCCATCTGCAAATAAGTTACAGTCATACATCGTGTGGTCTATGGGGTCCAGGGGGTTATAATAAACAGCGACAGCCCCTTTTGCCCTGCAGAATACAGGGCTCCAATTCTGTGACCATTTGGCCTAAAAATTAGTGACAACCAACATGGCGGCCATCACGGGTTGTCACTCAGCTTTCTCAGAGTCCTGCAAGGTGAATCAGATAAGGGAGCAAGGGATGCATCGCTGGAGGGACCAGTCGGGCTCATCAAAGCTGGGTGACTACCCCCCGCCCCCATACACAGGAGGTGGCGGCCATGTTAGTTATCACCCAGCTTTCCAGAATACAGATAGAACTAGGACCCTATTGGTAGAAGTTGTTGTATAATAACAGCAGGCATTATATAATTTAATGGAGTCCAGCAAGTCCTGGTGGAGCACAGGCTCACATAGGGTTAATGTGCTGGTACCAGGGTCAGGGAGGGGTTAACAAAGGAGAGGGGAGCTGGGGCTGGTCAGAGGGTGATAGAGGTGAATGAAGAGAAGGCCATGGGGTGCAGTGACGTCAGAGACATGATTTTTGGAAGCCCCAGCCTGAATCCCCAATCACAGGCAGCTCACAGCGCATGGACACCCACGGACTATATGACCGATTTTTTCCCCCCACTTACCGCCGGGCCTATCAGCACTCACAGCCAGCTTGTCAGCCCTATCCCGTCTCCGTCCGCCCCTCCAGGTAAGCGCCCTCTTATCTCGCCTAATATTTCATCGATTCCAAAAGTTTGGGTCCCCACAAGATGGCGGCCACACCAGCGGAGGAGTACAGGGCGGAAGTAGGGTGCGCCGCGTCAGGCGGCCGCGGATGAATCCGGTAGTGAACTTGAAAACACTGCGCCTAAGCAGTGCCGGGACTAGAGCAGCAGAGGTGCTTCACTGCGCCTGCGCAGAGCGATGAGGTAAAGGGCGGGCTGCGGGGAGGCCATTCTCCTCAGGAGGCTGCAGGGGCTGTGAGAAGCAGTAGTGATGGCTGCGGCCTCGTAATGGCAGCCATGGGCCTCTCACAGGGGTTGTTTTTCTATCTAAAAGAGTTGAATAATGTTAAAATAGACATGAGGTACCTCATACCACAAAAGGTATAAAGAAACAACAGTGGCGGCGAAGTACCCGGCGCCATTAACCTGCGCTCTAGTGGAAGAAAAGATATGAGTGATAATATAATACAAAGCAATACGATACTCTACTTATTCTAGAAATACATTGCAATAGAGACAACATGGCGGCTCCAAAGCGCACGTATCCGCCAACTGCGCCATTCATCCTCAATAGGGCTGCAAACCGTGCTCCGGTGTATGGCGCCAAAGCTTTGGGAGAAAGTGAACCATATAATGGCGCGGTCTATAGTCATATAACGAGGCGGTCATCAGATAATGGCGCGTTCATTAGGCTATGTTCACACGGCGTTTTTTAAGTGTAAATTTACGCTTCTAAATCGGCTTCAAAAACTGCTTGATTTAGAGGCTTATTTTGAAGCATTTTTTTTTTCTAATTCTATCCCCATTGTTTCCTATGGGAATTTTGCAAGCGAAAAACTCCTCAAGAATTGACGTCACTTATTTTTACGGCCGTAATTGCAGCCAAAAAAACGCCTCATGGTTGTGAAATTCATGTGATCGACAAAAGGATATTTTACATTATATTCAATGAGGAACGATTTGAAACTTGTCTGAGGCAGATTTTGGACTGTTTTCCAGCGCGTGAAACGCGCTAAATAGCAGACCAGCAAACACCATGTGAACATACTATTCACACAGCGTTTTTTGAAATGTAAATTTACTCTTCAAAATCAGCTTAAAAAAAAAACGCCTGATTTAGAGGCTTATTTTTAAGTTTTTTTTTTGTTGTTTTTTTTTTAAATCCTATCCCCATTGTTGACTATGGAGATTTTTATAAGTGAAAAACACCTCCAGAAGTAGTTTATACGGTGCAGTTTACCGATGCAGATTTGTTAATCCACAGCGAAAAATAACAGCATTAGGGTATGTTTACACGGTAGATTGCAGTGTGCACTGTACGCGCCGCAATACGCCGGGTGTTTTAGAAGTAAGCGCTGGTCAGGCCAGCATGTACTTCTAAAGCGCGGGGGGCCGACCCCATTCACTGTCATTATCCACATGGCTTAAGTGCTGCAAAGAAGTGACCTGTCGCTTCTCTCTCCTGGAGTACAATACGCGTGTATTGTACGCCGGGGGAGAGTGACGTAACTCATAGCTCTCTATGAGAGCAATGAATTACCGTAATTGCGGAGCGCAAATACGTGCCGAAATAAGCCCCGCAATTACGCCGTGTGAACATTCCCTTAGACAAGACGCAGAGTCGCCTCATCCCTATATACCAAGTGAAAATCAATGGTGGAAAACCCCAAGATTTGTCACAGGTTTTTATGACTGAAAACAATCCACTGAGCGCAGAGGCTGCAGTACACAATGGACATTTTGTTGTATGTTTTGCTGAAATATACAAATGTTGGTTTGTTTGTAGCAGAAGTGCAACATTTTAGAACGATTTTGCTGTAAGCTTAAGAAAAAGATGCAATTTGACCCTAAAATGTGACCTATAAATCTGGCATCAATTGAGATTTTAAGGCAGGATCAGAATTGTCCACAGGGGAACTCCATGGTGGGCCCCTGGGCCAGGTGGGCCACTGGAAATAACAGGCACAGGTCTGCTTCTCAGGGAGAAAGGCAGAGAGAGGCTAAAAGCAAGAGGCATGTGTAATATGTGCAGCTATAGGGTGGCCCTAAGAATTGACTCCATTGGTGGCCCCAAGAAACAACTCCACTGGTGGCTCCCAGAATCATCTCCACTGTTGGCCCCAAGAATCAGCTCCACTGGTGCGCCCAAGAATCAGCTCCACTGGTGGGCCCAAGAATCATCTCCACTGGTGGGCCCAAGAATCATCTCCACTGGTGGGCCCAAGAATCATCTCCACTGGTGGCCCCAAGAATCATCTCCACTGGTGGCCCCAAGAGACAGCTCCACTGGGGGACCCCAAGAATCAGCTCCACTGGTGGACCCCAAGAGTCAGCTCCACTGGTGGACCCCAAGAGTCAGCTCCACTGGTGGACCCCAAGAGTCAGCTCCACTGGTGGACCCCAAGAGTCTGCTCCATTGGTGAGTACCAAGAATCAGCTCCACTGTTGGCCCCAAGAATCATCTCCACTGGTGGCCCCAAGAATCAACTCCACTGGTGGCCCCAAGAATCACCTCCACTGGTGGGCCCCAAGAGTCAGCTCCACTGGTGGATCCCAAGAATCATCTCCACTGGTGAACCCCAAGTATCAACTCCACTGGTGGACACCAAGAATCAGCTCCATTGGTGAGTACCAAGAATCAGCTCCACTGTTGGCCCCAAGAATCATCTCCACTGGTGGACCCCAAGAATCAACTCCACTGGTGGGCCCAAGAATCATCTCCACTGGTGGCCCAAGAATCAACTCCACTGGTGGCCCAAGAATCAGCTCCACTGGTGGGCCCCAAGAGTCAGCTCCACTGGTGGGCCCAAGAGTCAGCTTCACTGGTGGGCCCCAAGAATCAACTCCAGTGGTGAGCCCCAAGAGTCAACTCCACTGGGTGAGCCCCAAGAGTCAACTCCACTGGGTGAGCCCCAAGAGTCAACTCCACTGGGTGGGCCCCAAGAATCAGCTCCACTGGGTGGGCCCCAAGAATCAGCTCCACTGGGTGGGCCCCAAGAATCAGCTCCACTAGGTGGGCCCCAAGAATCAACTCCACTGGTGGGCCCCAAGACTCAGCTCCAATAGTGGGCCCCGGCACCCCAGTCCAACACTGTGGTAAGGAGTGAATTTATCATGTACTGGTTTTCTGGTGTATAAAAGCCTCAAGTTTTTGAGCTAACGTTACAAAGTGGGCAGGGCTCAGCAGGAGGCCATATTGAGATATAGAAACGCACAAACATCGCTACTCACTCATGATCTGTGCGGCTACGGCTGACAGTAGATACACGGAGACTACCTGGAGGTGATGCAGAGCCTACAACACCTCCTGGATTTTAGGCCATTTCGGCAGCTCTGGGAGGGGAATCGCCAGCGGTTACATTTCTGCTTAAACTTGTATAGAAGGACTCTCTGGTTTTAAGCAAGGATTTAGTGTCTGTTTACATTTCTTAGGTCACGGGAAGGCACAGAGAGTTTGATCGGCTGGTACATGAATGGAGCTCATGGCCGCCCCAGCTCTGGGTGATGAGTAATTGAGGAGAATTTTCATCCAAGATTATTACAAGTAGGTATAAATCCGTGAGCTGACCTCTAATATCAAAGTGTTATAACTTTTTTATGTATCTTAGAGGATGACACTCATCCATCCGGACTCCAGATTGCTATATACATCTAGATGCAGTACGTCCACGCTCTGACAGGCCAGTGACAGGGGTGGCAAACTCATTTTCCTTAGGCTATGTTCACACGGCTTAAATGCGGGACGTAATTGCGCCGTGTGACCGGGGGCGGGAGCGGGGGAGTGAGCGGGGGGCCGGCACCTCGCCGGCCCATAGACTTGTATTGCCAGCGGCGCGTATACGCCGCTAGTAACTCATATGTCACTTATCTCCCCCCGTGGCGGATTCGCCGAGCAGGGAGAGGAGACGTAATCCATAGTGCTCTATGAGAGCTGTGGATTACCGTAATGACTGGGATGTATTCCAGCCGTAATTTGCGCACTTCGGCGCGTAATTACGGACTGAAATATGGCCCATTTTAAGCCGTGTGAAAATGGCCTTATGGTTGCCTTCATACGACCGTGGAGCTCCACATGGTCAGTAAGAGGCTGAGATGTTCTGTAAGGTTGTATAATATTCACCCCTTTCCGCCTTCTAAGGCTATGTTCACACGGCTTAAAGTGGGCTAAATACGGGGCGAGATACGTCCCAGTCATTACGGTAATCCACAGTTCTCATAGAGAACTATGGATCACGTCTCCTCTCCCCGCTCGCACAATACGGCGAGCGGGGAGAGAAGGGACATGTCAATTATTCACGGCGTATACGCGCCGTGAATAATGAATGTCTATGGGGCCAGCGGGCTGCCGCCCCCCACTCCCGAGTACACGGCGTAATTGCGGGCGAAATACGTCCCGCAATTATAGCCGTGTGAACATAGCCTTAGTGCTGAGGGTGCCTGGTCAGGGCATTCAGAGCTGTGCCAGCACTTGGAAGTTGCTAAATAGAACGGTACGGAGGTGCGCAACCGAGCTCTGAATCCAAGATGGCGGCCACTCCCATTCCTGAGGCCGTCGTATGCCAAGCACTGGCTGCATCCTCCAGGCAAAACATACATGGGTCCTTCTGCGTCCGGACCTTGTCTATTCCTGCTCTCTGTGTCTATGCGCCTGTGGGCCACATAAAATGACATTGTGGGCCGGTTTTGGTCAATGGGCCTTGTGTTCACACAATGTACTTTGAAGCTTATTATGAGCTGTATATTGCGCCAAAATACACCTCAAAATGAGCTTCAAACAATGTTCTAAACACCTCTCATTGTAAAGTAACATACACGCCGTCGTTCACACTGCGTATTTAAAGACGACTTTACTTGCAGAAATTCAAGTGCCACAGGAAACAATGGAGGGCTGGGGGGATAGGATTCTTCAAAATACGCTTCACAATGTTTTTTTAAGCTGATTTGGAACAGTAATTTTATTCTTCAAAACACCCTAAGGGCTTGTTCACATGGCGTTTTTGGATCCGAAAATCGCATAAAAAAACGCAGCGTCAATCGGATCCAAAACGCATCCAACACGTATCCAACACGCAGGTAAGTGGGGCCCCTTCAGTCTCTGGCCCCATAGAAGTTTCTATGGCTATAGTTATACCCATGACAGCAAGACTTGTCCTTCCAGAATAAAATAGCCAAGCTTTATGTCCCGGAACGATGCAGCCCTTTAAATAGGTGGGAGACTTATTCATAGGTGTGTTATGTGTTATTTTACTGGAGTGGGTAAATCCTGCATTGAAAACTTAAATTTTAAGAGTGAGATGTAGCAGAGCCGAACCTGTCAACGTATTTTATACCGCAGTCTCTTCTTTCTCCAGCAGGTGGACAGTGAGCATTCTCCTCGAAGATTCCAGAATCTATCAGGTCAGTGCTTAATAACCAGTCCCTGTAGTTGTATCGTTGTCAAATCTTGTCTGTTTCCTTCATACAACATGAGATGTTGTTCATATACTGGATTTTTACATCTGAATAAGCCATTGCAGATCCACAGCAGAAATCCAAGACTGCACCCTCTGATTTCTGCTGTGGATTTTTTTTCTTATTTTCTATGCAGCTTTCTGCTATGGTTTTGGATGTGGATCAGCCATAGCCAGTAGGGCTAATACAGGCTCTGTCTACTTGATGCAGAAGCCACATAAAAGTGACACGCCACTTTACAAATCCGCATTGGTTTGGATTCTTATTAGATGTATTGGGCCTGAAACCAAATACATATATTGAAATCCTTGGGTTTAGGCTATGTACACACAAGTATTGGCGTGCATTTCACCGCGTATTTGCGCTCTAATACGGGCGAGATGTGCTGAAATTACGGTAATCCACAGTTCTCATAGAGAACTATGGATTACGCCTTCTCTCCCCACTCGTACAAAAAGATCGTATTGTATGCGCGGGGAGATAAGTGACACTCCAATTACTTGCAGCGAATACGTGCTGCGAGTAATGAATGTCAATGGGGCCGGCGGGCTACCGGCCGTCCTGCGCGCGAGAGTACGCACATATCAGTACAGTACATGAACATAGCCTTAGAGAGCACTTCGGCTCCGTCCACACAATGAGAATGTCAAGTCAGAATCCACATGGATCCCGACATGAAATATTCATTTCAAATCAAAAGGCAGTCATCGCCATTCACCTCGCCTTGTAGTTCACATAACACATGTTTTCTTGATCGATTTTTAAGAGTAAAATGGAAGATGTTCATTCTTGGTCTGTGTTCCGGGGGGAGGTCCAAAAAGAGAATCTTCAGAATCTTCTACTCCTTAGGTTTGTCCGTGTGCAAAAGACCATACAATCTTGTGCAGAAGATCCACATATAAAATTCAATGGTGTCTGGTATATATAGAATGAAGGGAATTTGTATCCTATCCCTAAATCCTTACCCTGTCACTTTCTGTAAGCGGGGTATTCACTCTGATAAGGGCGACCCTGCAAACTGGTAATCCCCCTGTATGGTAAGTAATCAAAAGCATGGTCATAGCAAAAGATGCAACAAATCCATACACGTTTCATTCAGTGGAATAAATAAATTGACATGATGCAAAGATGTGTGCTAAATCGCTTATGCCCCAAATACACACATTGGGCCTTATGTATGAAAACGGTCTAGCTGTAAGATTGGTTGCTATGGGCAACAAAGACAATTAGAACCCATAGCAACTAATCAGAGCCCATAGCAACCAATGAGAGCTCATAGCAACCAATGAGAGCCCATAGTGACCAATCAGAACTCATAGCAACTAATCAGAGCTTATAGTAACCAGAGCCCATAGCAACCAATGAGAGCTCATAGCAACCAATGAGAGCCCATAGTGACCAATCAGAACTCATAGCAACCAATCAGTGCCCATAACAACCAATCAGAGCCCATAGCAACCAATCAGAGCTCAGCTTTTACTTCATATTGTGCTCTCGAAATCTTCCCGCTGAGCTCGGATAGGTTGCTATGTGCTCTGATTGGTTACTATAGGCTCTGGTTGCTATGAGCTCTGATTGGTCACTGTGGACTCTGACTGGTTGCTATGGGCAACAAAGACAGTCTTACTGCTTGTCAGTTTTCATACATAAGGCCCATACTACACACATATAGGAAAAAATTAATACTCAACAATAAAGTGCAAGTCACAACTGAAATACTTTATTTGGCGCAGTGCAAAGTTCGATTTTCGGGTTTGTCACATGAGTAACACTGAAGAGCCTCATGAAATGTCTTATGGACCTGGCTACAACATAAAGTGACTTCTGGTTTACAACATTCAGATTACTTTAAAGCCCGGTGCCTGTAGGTCCTCTGCTCATTGCCCCATGATAACACTTCCTGTCTGGGGTGTGTTCGGCATTGTCATAGACATATTGTGACAATCCAGATCACATCAATGTGCACCTACCAACTGGCTTCAAGAAAGTCAATTATGTGCAGAGGTGGTTTGGATTTACACAATGACAACACTAAAGCGCCCAAACACGGGCAGGAGGTACTGTCATGGGGGTAACAGGAGTAGAGCAGCTGCAGCTTGTAACCTTCGTAATCTATTGAAATATATATTTTTATTTGAACATAAATAAAGAAAATCAGAATCATCTGAAAGACAAATGCTGATAAAACCAGCGGTGCTGCCCTGACTGGTCACAGTGGGCTCCATTTTCTATTATTTTGTGTCCTTATGACTCTTGTGCTGACCCAAAATGATTCTCTGGTGTTGACACTGTATGGAAATCTTTATAATACTTAGGCAAGTATTGCAGGAGTGTAAATCGGCTGCTGCGCCTGTATTACATTCTTGTGAAATTGGCCTTATGCAACAAGTTATGTTCCCAAGATCAGGTTCACAGCATATTTAAGGGGAAACAGCCTGAAGTTGTAGAACCAGTGACAGCCTGAATAGGAAGTGGGAGCCTAAAGCTGTAGAACCACCCACAGCCTGAATAGGAATTGGGAGCCTAAAGCTGTAGAACCACCCGCAGCCTGAATAGGAATTGGGAGCCTAAAGCTGTAGAACCACCCACAGCCTGAACAGCAAGTTAGAGCCTGAGTGTGGCTGTGAAGAGCAGGCTCTGTCAAACAGCCAAATAGGACAACCCCTATAAGAGATGTAATAAGGTATTAATATGTGTCACCGCCGCTTCCACCTGCTGCATTTTACATGAGGAGGATGGTACCTGGTCAGGGATGGAGCTCGGATTCTGGGATATTTTTCTCTCCCCAAAGAATGAACGTCTCTCCATTCTGTTCTATGGGAGTTCCCAGGACAGGGGAGCGTTGTGTTCTCCATCCTGTTCTATGGGAGTTCCCAATACAGTGGAGCGCTGTGTTCTCCATTCTGTTCTATGGGAGTCCCCAGTACAGGGGAGCGTTGTGTTCTCCATTCTCCTCTATGGGAGTTCCCAGTACAGGGGAGGGCTGTGTTCTCCATTCTGTCCTGTGGGAGTTCCCAGTACAGGGGAGCGCTGTGTTCTCCATTCTGTTCTATGGGAGTTCCCAGTACAGGGCAGCGCTGTGTTTTCCATTCTCCTCTATGGGAGTTCCCAGTACAGGAGAGCGCTGTGTTCTCCATTCTCCTCTATGGAGTTCCCAGAACAGGGGAGGGCTGTTGTTCTCCATTCTGTCCTTGGGAGTTCCCAGTACAGGGGAGCGCTGTGTTCTCCATTCTGTTCTATGGGAGTTCCCAGTACAGGGCAGCGCTGTGTTTTCCATTCTCCTCTATGGGAGTTCCCGATACAGAGGAGTGCTGTGTTCTCCATTCTGTTCTATGGGAGTTCCCAGTACAAGGCAGCGCTGTGTTCTCTATTCTCCTCTATGGGAGTTACCAGTACAGGGGAGCGCTGTGTTCTCCATTCTGTTCATGGGGTCCCCAGTACAGGGGAGGGGTTTTTGTTCTCCATTCTCCTCTATGGGAGTTCCCAAACAGGGGAGCGTTGTTGTTTCTCCATTCTCCTCTAGGGAGTTCCCAGTACAGGGGAGCGCTGTGTTCTCCATTCTCCTCTATGGTAGTTCCCAGTACAGGGGAGCGCTGTGTTCTCCATTCTGTTCTATGGGAGTTCCCAGTACAGGGGAGCGCTCTGTGCTCCATTCTGTTCTATGGGAGTTCCCGGTGCAGGGGAGCGCTGTGTGCTCCATTCTGTTCTATGGGAGTTCCCAGTACAGGGGAGTTCCCAGAGGTGGAACCAGCACCTATCATACTTTGATGGCATGCCCTATCAAAATGCAGTCATAGTCTATGGTGGGAACACTCTTTTATTTTTTATTACATTTTTCCAAAATCTTGTCTAGAGCTCAGCCCTCAGGACCAATTAGCCAACTAAAATGATTTTTGTCTGTACAGCTAACGACTCCCACCCATTATCACCTTCTACAAACCATCAGGCATTGATGTAATGATCATTGCAGATACAGTTTCCTATGCAGCTTACATAAGGTGCAAAAAGGATTAGACTCGGGGCGGCCCCTTGTGAGCTACTTGGAGCGGTCGTCAGGGGGAGCAGAGACTTTGACTTGGGCTTAAGTGACCTGAGAACTTCCCTTCTAGGAGTCACTGTCGATTGGTTTCCATGACCAAGAGGAACCATGACAAGGACATCACATCTCCGAAGAGAAGGATGCTCAAACTATATCAGAAGTGATGAGCGTAAAGCAGTAAGTGCATTATCTGTCAAAATACATGAAGAGATACAAACAAGTAAAACACATTCAACTAGAACCGCCAGGGTCGTGAAATAAATACATGAATAAATTAAGCTTTGTGAGGGAACTGTGGCTGAAAGGCAGGTGGATGACAGCAAGGAGTTGGGAGGGAGGATTGTAAAGCTTTAAATCAAGTCGAAGTCCAAGGTATCGATGCTGGCGATGGGTTCTCGCCAGAAGTTGAAGGCTGTGTACTCGAGCAGGGAGTCTTCCTCTTTGGATGCATCTTTGGATGTCTTGGTGGTCTCTAAGCCAAGGCACTCCAGTTCAGAGAGGTCCAGCTCTGGGATAGGAAGTTTCCAGAACAGAAAGGAATCATATTGGCTGCTTAGTGTGTCCAGCATTACGACCTGCAAAAGAGAGGAGCAGAAGATACATCACCTACGCACTGGGGAAGGAGGTACATTACCCCCCAGAGAAGAAAATGCATCACCTACACACTGGGGAAGGAGGAACATGACCCCCCAGAGAAGAAAGTACATCACCTACACACTGCGGAAGGCAGGACATTTCCCCCCAGAGAAGAAAGTGCATCACCTACGCACTGGGGAAGGAAGGACATTACCCCCCAGAGAAGAAAATGCATCACCTACACACTGGGGAAGGAGGGGCCTTACCCCCCAGAGAAGAAAATGCATCACCTACACAAAGGGGAAGGAGGAACATTACCCCCCAAAAGAAAGTTACAAACACCAAAACACGAGGAAGGAAGGACATTTCCCCCCAGAGAAGAAAGTGCATCACCTACACACTGAGAAGGAAGGACATTACCCCCCAGAGAAAAAGTACATCACCTAAAACAAATGGAAGGAGGAACATTACCCCCCAGAGAAGAAAATGCATCACCTACACACTGGGGAAGGAAGGACATTACCCCCCAGAGAAGAAAGTGCATCACCTACACACTGGGGAAGGACATTACCCCCCAGAGAAGAAAATGCATCACCTACACACTGGGGAAGGAAGGACATTACCCCCCGGAGAAGAAAGTACATCACCTACACACTGGGGAAGGAAGGGCATTACCCCCCAGAGAAGAAAGTACATCACCTACACACTGGGTAAGGGAAAGGGCATACCCCCCGGAGAAGAAAGTACAAACACCTACACACTGGGGGAAAGGGGGTACATTGCCCCCCAGAGAAGAAAGTACATCACCTACACACTGGAAGGAGGTACATTACCCCCCAGAGAAGAAAATGCATCACCTACACACTGGGGAAGGAAGGGCATTACCCCCCAGAGAAAAAAGTGCATCACCTACGCACTGGGGAAGGAGGTACATTACCCCCCAGAGAAGAAAGTGCATCACCTACGCACTGGGGAAGGACGGACATTACCCCCCAGAGAAGAACTTCCATCACCTACACACTGGGGAAGGAAGGACATTACCCCCCAGAGAAGAAAGTACATCACCTACACACTGGGGAAGGAAGGACATTACCCCCCAGAGAAGAAAGTACATCACCTACACACTGGGGAAGGAGGAACATTACCCCCCAGAGAAGAAAGTACATCACCTACACACTGGGGAAGGAGAAACATTACCCCCCAGAGAAGAAAGTGCATCACCTACACACTGGGGAAGGAGGAACATTACCCCCCGGAGAAGAAAGTACATCACCTACACACTGGGGAAGGAAGGACATTACCCCCCAGAGAAGAAAGTACATCACCTACACACTGGGGAAGGAGGTACATTACCCCCCAGAGAAGAAAGTACATCACCTACACACTGGGGAAGGAAGGACATTACCCCCCAGAGAAGAAAGTGCATCACCTACACACTGGGGAAGGAAGGACATTACCCCCCAGAGAAGAAAGTGCATCACCTACACACTGGGGAAGGAAGGACATTACCCCCCAGAGAAGAAAGTGCATCATCTACACACTGGGGAAGGAAGGGCATTACCCCCCAGAGAATAAAGTGCATCTCCTACAAACTGGGGAAGGAGAAACATTACCCCCCAGAGAAGAAAGTGCATCACCTACACACTGGGGAAGGAGGAACATTACCCCCCCAGAGAAGAAAGTACATCACCTACACACTGGGGAAGGAAGGGCATTACCCCCCAGAGAAGAAAGTACATCACCTACACACTGGGGAAGGAAGGGCATTACCCCCCGGAGAAAAAAGTGCATCACCTACACACTGGGGAAGGAGGGACATTACCCCCCAGAAAAAAAAAAAGTAAAATCACCTACACACTGGGGTAAAAAGGGGAGGGACATTACCCCCCAGAGAAGAAATCATCAACCCACACATGGGGAAAAAGGGAAAATAACCCCCCAGGGGGAAGAAGTACATCACCTACAAAAAAGGGGAAGGAAAGGGGCATTAACCCCCAGAGAAGAAAGTACATCACCTACACCCCTGGGGAAGGAGGACATACCCCCGGAAAAGAAAAACCATGGGGAAGGGGCTTCCCCCAGAAAAAAATTTAATACCCCCGGGGGAAGGGGGAACCCCCCGAAGAAAAACACACCAAAACCCGGGAAAAAAAAAATTTCCCCCCCGAAAGAAAAAGGGATATAAAATGGGGGGGAGGGAAAACCCCCAGAAGGAAAACCCCCAGGGAAGGGGGGGAAAACCCCCAAGAAAAATCTCCCCCACTGGGGGAGGGACACCCCCCGGAAAAAAAACAACACCTACACATGGGGGGGAAGCTTACCCCCCAAAAAAAGGGTTTTCACCTCACATGGGGGGTAAAATTCCCCCCCGAAAGAAAGGGAAACCCAACCCTGGGGAGCAACCCCCAAGAAAAATAAACCCCAAAAAAGGGGGAAAAAGTACTCCCCTTTAAAAAAGGGGGGAAGGGGTTTCCCCCCAAAAAGAACTCACCAAAATGGGAAGGAAGGGGTTTAAAAAAATCATACCCCAACTAAAAAACCCCCAAAAGAAAACCCCCCCTTTGGGGGGGGGGTACTTCCCCCCAAAAAAAAGGGAACCCCACGGGGAAAAGGGATACCCCCGGGGGAAAACCCCTACACATGGGGGGGGAAAAAACCCCCGAAAGGAAAAAACTCCCACCCCCGGAAGGCAACCCCCCAGGAAAAAACATCCCACCCACTGGGGGGGTCCCCCCGGGAAAAATTCCCCAAAAAGGGGGAAAAGGGAACCCCCCGAAAAAAAAACACAACAAGGGGAAGGGGGAAATTCCCCCCGAAAAGAAAGTTCATACTAAATGGGGAAGGAGTAAAAAAAAGAAGAAATGATAAAATGGGGGGAAAGGGGTTTCCCCCAGAGAAAAAAAAATAACCTGGGGGAAGGTTTTTTGGGGGTGTGTTAAAGGGGGGGGGGGGGGGGGAAAAAAAGGATACTAAATGGGGAAGGAAGATTAAAAGAGAAGAAATTTACCCAAATGGGGGAAGGGGGAAAAAAGAGAAGAAAGTGATATTAGGGAAGGGAAAAAAAAAGAAAAAAAAATATCTCTCGGGGGGGGGGGAAGGAAAAAAAAAGAAGAATTAAAAAAGAAAGGGGGGGAAAAAAGTAAAAAATTTTTAAAATGGGGAAGGGAAGAAATAAAGAGAAGAAAGTAAAACCTAAACCGGGGGGGGGTCATTCCCCCCGGGAAAAAACCCCTACCCTGGGGAAGGGGGAAAATTCCCCCCAAAAAGGAAAATACTCCCCCACGGGGGATTTCCCCCCCCCAAAGAAAATATCAAAGGGGAAGGGGGAAAATTTAAAAAAAAAAAAAAAAATTTTAAAAGAAAATTTAAAAAGGAAAAAAGTAAAAAACCCCGGAAGGAGGGAAAAAAGAGAAAAAAGGAAAAATAACCTGGGAAGGGAAGGGATTAAAAGGAAAAGGTTTATAAAGGGAAAAGGAAAAAAAGGAAAAAAAAGAAAAAGGGGAAAGGAAAAATTAAAAAAAAGTGAAAAATAAAGGGAAGGGAAGGGGATTTGGAAAAAAAATATATAAATGGGAAAAAGGGGTTCCCCCCAAAAAAAAGTAAAATGGGAAGGAAAGAAAAAAGGAAAAAAATAAAATAAATGGGGGAAAAAGGGGAATTCCCCCCGAAAAAAAATTTTTTAAATGGGGGGGAGGAAATTAGAGAAAAAAAGATATAAAAGGGGGAAGAGAAATTTCCCCCCAGAAGAAAGAAAAATAATTGGGGGGGGTAAATTAAAAGAAGGGGAAAAACAAAAAAGGGGAAGAGAAATCCCCCGGGGGAAAAAAAACAACCCCAAAAAAAGGGGGGGGGGGAAATTAAAAAAAAAAATAAAAATAAAGGGGGAAAAGGGGGAAAACCCCCAAAAAAAAACAAATAAAAAGGGGGAAAGGGGATACCCCCGGAAAAAAATAACCCCCCCGGGGGGGGGCTTCCCCCCAGGGGGAAAAAACCCCTCCATGGGGGAAAGGGAAAGGTTAAAGGGGAAAAGGGGATCCCCCCCTGGGGGGAGGGGGCATTCCCCCCGGGGGAAAATTTAAAAAGGGGGGGAAGGAAACCCCCCCGGGAAAAAAGTTTTTCCCCCCGGGGGAAAGGGGGGAATTTCCCCCCCCCAAAAAGGGGGGGGCTCCCGGGGGGGAAGGGGGGGGGGAAAAATGGGGGAAAAAAATAAAGGGGGGGGATTTCTTAAAAGAGAAGGAAAAATTTTTTAAACCGGGGGGGAAAATTTTTTTAAAGGGGGACCCAAACTAAAAGGGAAAGAAAGAACCCCCCCGGGGGGGGGCAAACCCCCCAGGAAAAAAGGAAAAAAATGGGGGAAGGCTTCCCCCCGGGGTCCACCTCCCGGGGGGGGGATTTGGGGGGAATAAAACCCCAAATGGGGAAGGGGTAACAAAGGGGGGAAAGGAAGGGGCATTACCCCCCGGAAGAAGTACATCACCAACACTGGGAAGGGAAAGGGCATTAACCCCCCCAAAGAAAATACTCACCCACACCTGGGAAGGACATTACCCCCCGGAAAGAAAGTCATCACCCACACCCCGGGGAAAAAGGGGGGAATTTCCCCCCAAAAAGAAAACAACACCTACACACTTTGGGAAGGAAATTACCCCCCAAAAGAAAGTAACACCAACACCGGGGAAGGAGGACATTCCCCCCAAGAAGAAAATCATCACCTACACACTGGGGGGGGGAATTACCCCCAAGAAAAAGTTTCATCACCAACACTGGGGGAAGGAAAAAACTTTCCCCCCAGAGAAGAAAGACATCACCCACACACGGGGGAAGGAGGAATTTCCCCCAGAAAGAAAGTGCATCACCTACACACTGGGGAAGGAAGAGCATTACCCCCCAGAGAAGAAGTGCATCACCTACACACTGAGAAAGGGAAAAGGGCATTACCCCCCAGAGAAGGAAAGTGCAATCACCTTACACACTGGGGAAGGAAGGACATTACCCCAAAAAAGAAGTGCATCACCTACACACTTTAGGAAGGAAGGACATTACCCCCAAGAAGAAAGTACATCCCCTACCACGGGGGGAAAGGGAAAGGGCATTACCCCCCAGAGAAGAAAGTAATACCTACACACTGGGAAGGAAGGACATTACCCCCCAGAGAAGAAGATACATCACCTAAACACTGGGGAAGGAAGGTCATTACCCCCAGAGAAGAAATACAAACACCACACCCTGGGGAAGGAAGGACATTACCCCCCAGAGAAGAAAGTAAATCACCCACACACTGGGGAAGGAAGGACCCTTACCCCCCAGAGAAAAAAGATACATCACCCACACACTGGGGAAGGAAGGACATTACCCCAGAGAAAAAAGTACACCCTACACACTGGGGAGGAGGTACCCCCAGAGAAGAAGTACATCACCTACACACTGGGGGAAAGGGAAGGGAAATTACCCCCCAAGAAGAAAGTGCATCACCTACACACTGGGAAGGAAGGGCATTACCCCCCAGAGAAGAAAATGCATCAACTACACACTGGGGAAGGAAGGACATTACCCCCCAGAGAAGAAAGTACATCACCTACACACTGGGGAAGGAAGGACATTACCCCCCAGAGAAGAAAGTACATCACCTACACACTTGTGAAGAAAGTACATCACCTACACACTGGGGAAGGAGGTACATTACCCCCCAGAGAAGAAAGTACATCACCTACACACTGGGGAAGGATGGACATTACCCCCCAGAGAAGAAAGTACATCACCTACACACTGGGGAAGGAAGGACATCACCTACACACTGGGGAAGGAAGGACATCACCTACACACTGGGGAAGGAAGGACATCACCTACACACTGGGAAAGGAGGTACATTACCTCTTGAAGTATACTGTCTTCCCAAAGAATGCGTCCTTATGTAGTATATAGAGTATGTTCACAAGGTGTAAGTGCGCTGCAATGCGCCCGATGTCCGCCCCACAAATACAGTAAAATCGATAAACTAACGTATCCCCCTGCACACAGTACTCGCCCGTAAAAAAGAAGTGACATGTCAGGTGAGCATGCACCGGAGAAAACGAAAGTGATATGAGGCCGGGCAATAGCCCTGTTGAAAGTATGTGCTGGCCAGGACATACTTTCAACAGCAGGCCTAATATGGAGCGCACAGGTACGTGCCGCAGTACACCTCTGCAACTCCTGCACTCCACCACCACCATCACCCCCATCGTCTACTGGGTACAGATATGCCCCTTAGTTGCACTTTATATGGGTTTTTCAGCAGTCTCTTACTACATAAAGTATTTCTATAGCTGCCGCTTGTAACCCGTAGGCTGCTGAACTTCTGCGGCTCCTTCTCTTTGGGTCAGAACAGGGACCTGTTAAATAATCTCATCCTTTGGTTGAGCAGTTCGACCCTAGATGGTACGTCTCCTAGTCTGTACTGCAGCATAACCAGGCAGATTGTAGTGGCAGCCATCTTCTTCAGAAAGCTGCACTCCCAGGATCACATAGAATCAAGAAAAGCCTGGTTTTATTTACTTTTTTCATATTTCAGGTCCCTTCCGCTAGACTCCAATATACTACACAACCTCAGCCCTCCCGACAGCTCCCCTCATCATGTATTCACATTGACTGAAATAGCACAGCTGGTACCGCAGTCTGCCCGCCACACCCATGACAGCAGAACGCCATCACTCTGCTATTTATAATGACCACTCGTTTTACCGTTACTTCCGCAGTCCACATCACAGCTAATATTGGACATGTCACATACATTCCTGTATGATGCATATCGGTGATTCAGTAGAGCCCCCGCACCGGACCAGTCATCTCATCACACTACATTGAGGATAGAGGGAATTCTGTGTACAAGGCGGGGGCACCACTGCTGACACATACCACTCCCTGACCTGATATCAGCGAGCCCCCAAAAGGAGAGAGAAAATCATAGAAGAGAAACATTCTCTCCCTGTAATGAGAAAATTCTAGCCGAGGTAACATAGACAAATAGATATGGGATAGGAGATGGATAGATAGATGGATAGATATGGGATAGATGGATAGATAGATATGGGATAGATAGATAGATGGATAGATAATAATAGGGGATAGATAGATAGATAGTAGATAGATAGTAGAATGAGATAGATGGATAGATATGGGATAGAAGATAGATGATAGATGGTTTAATGATGTATGGGAAGTAGATGATAGATGAAGATAGATATGGGATAGATAGATAGATAGTAGATAGATAGAAGATAAATAGATGATGGATAGATAGATAGCCCCAAGTTGATGAAAAACTCTGTACAATGCCGGGAATACAATGACTATAATAAATACAAAAAAAATTTTGGGATGGTATTTAGCTGGAAGTAAATAATAGTAAATATTAGAGATAGCGGATGGAAATTTTTGCAACACTAAATAGATATTACATGAAAAAGTAGGGGGAAAAGATACGTGGATAGTGGGTTGGGGCTAGTGGAGAATGGGGTATGTTTCAGGCGGGGGCCGAAGGGGATCTGTGGATATGGTGGGGCTGGTAAGGGGGAGGGGGATTGTGGGGAGGTGGTGTGGTACAGGGGGAGGGGGGTCATGGATGTGGGGGTGCTGGACAGGCGGAGGGGGATGTATGGATGTGGGGTGCTGGTAAGGGGAGGGGTTTTTTTGGAGAGGGGGGCTGGTACATGGGGGGGGTGTTATGGTGATGGGGGTGGGTACTCGCGGTCAGGCGGGGGGAGCGGGGGGTGGTGGTGTGGTACCACGGTGAGGGGAGGGGAGCAGGATGGGGGTTTGGACACGGTGCAGGCGGAGGGGATGCTATGGATGATGGTGGTTGCGTACCACGGGGGCAGGCAGGGGGATGCTTGGATGATGGGTGCTGGTCACGGAGGGGAAGTTGGATGATGGGGTGTGGTACCCCCTGGGGGGAGGGGATCTATGGAAAAGGTTTTGGTGGTGCTGGTACAGGCGGAGGGGATGCTATGGATGATGGTGGTGCTGGTACTCACGGTGCAGGCGGAGGGGATGCTATGGATGATGGTGGGGTGCCCCTTTTTTCCCGGGAGGTGGAGGGGATGCTATGGATGGTGGTGTGTTTCGCAGGGGGGTTTGGTTTTATGTGGGGCTGGACTCAGGTGCGGGAGGGGATGTATATATGTGGTGCGGCTCAGGTGCAGGGGAGGGGATGCTATATATGGGTGGGCTGTTTCAGGCGAGGGGTTGTTTTTGGATGTGGTGGGGGTGCTGGGGTTACAGGCGGAGGGATGAAAGGTTTGGTTTTGCTGGTACCAGGTGCAGGGGGGGAGGGGGGGTGCATGGAGGTGGTGGGGTGGTATCACGGGGAGGGGGAGGGGGTGCTATGGGTATGGGGGTTCTGTACGGGGGGAGGGGATGCATGGAGTGGGGGTGCGGTACTTTCCGGGGCAGGCGGAGGGGGGGGGTGCATGGATGGTGGGGGTGTGTACTCCGGTGCAGGCGGGGGGGATGATGGAAGGGGGTGCGGACAAGGGGGAGGGAGGGGATGCTATGGATGATGGTGGTGCTGGTACTCACGGTGCAGGCGGAGGGGATGCAAGGGATGGGGGGTGGGGGTGGTACAGGCGGAGGGGATGCTATGGATGGTGGTGGTGCTGGTACTCACGGTACAGGCAGGGTGCATGGATGTGGTGGTGCTGTTCAGCGAGGGGTGTATGGTGATGGTGGTGTGGTTCCACGGTGCAGGCGGGGGGGATGTAGGATGGGGGTGCGGGTACAGGGGGGGGGGTGCTATGGGATGTGGTGGGGGTGGTACTCCGGTCAGCGGAGGGGGTGCATGGATGATGGTGGTGGGTAAAACGGGGGGATCTTGGGTGTGGGGGGGGGTACCCGGTGCAGGCGGAGGGATGCTATGGTGATGGGTGCGACAGGCGAGGGGGGGGGGGGTATGGGTGATGGGGGCTGGTACCCCGGTGCAGGGGAGGGGTGTTTTGAGGGGGTGTGGTACTCACGGGGGCGGGGGGGATGTATGGAAGATGGTGGTGTGGTAACGGTTGCAGGGGAGGGGGTGCCCATGGTGATGGTGGTGCGGAACAGGGCGGGGGGGGGATGCTATGGATGATGGGGGTGCTGTTACGGCAAGGGGGTCAAAAGGCTGGTGGTGCTGGTACTCACGGTGCAGGCGGAGGGGATGCTATGGATGATGGTGGTGCTGGTACAGGCGGAGGGGATGCTATGGATGATGGTGGTGCTGGTTTCCACGGGCAGGGGGGAGGGGGGGCTTGGTGAGGGGGTGATGGACCACGGTGCGGCGGAGGGGAGCATGGATGAGGTGGTGCTGGTACCAGGTTTCGGGGAGGGGGGGTCTATGGGAGGGGTGTTGGTTTTTAGGTTTGAAACGGAGGGGATCATGGATGAGGGGGTGTGGACTCAAGGGGGCAGGGGGGGATGCTATGGAGGTGGTGGGCTGTTAAGGCGGGAGGGGGACTTGGATTTTTAGTTGGTTCTGGTACAGGGGGAGGGGGGCATGGATGTTTTTGGGGTTTGGTATCAGGTGGAGGGGAGGGGTGTATGGAGATGGTGGTGCGTTTTGGCAAAGGGGGGTGCTTTGGGTATGGTGGTGCTGGGTACTCACGTGAGAGGGGGGGGATTTTTTGGATGATGGGGTGCTGGTAAGGGGAGGGGTGCATGGTTTATGGTTTGGGGTTTCCACGTGCAGGCAGGGGGGGCATGGATGTGGGGTTTTGGGACTCCCGGGGCGGGGAGGGGATTTTGGTGATGGTGGTGGGTACTTTCAGGTTTGCAGGCAAAGGGGATCTATATAAAATTTCTTGTAGGGGAAGGGGGTGCATGGTTTATGGGGGGCGGTACCACGGTCAGGGGAGGGGATGCTATGGGTGAGGTTGTTGGTATCACGGTGGGGGAGGGTGCTAAAATGATTTTCTGGGCTCACGGTCAGGCCCAGGGGATCTTGGGAGTTTTGGGGTGCCCGGACTCAGGGGGAGGGGAGGGGATCTTGGTGATGGGGTTTTTGGTTTCCGGGGAAGGGGGGGTATGGATGATGGTGGTTTGGTATCAAAGGTGCGGCGGAATTATTATGGGGTCTGGTAAGGCGGAGGGGATGCTATGGATGATGGTGGTGCTGGTACTCACGGTGCAGGCGGGGGGGGTCTTGGTGGTGTGCTTATCCTGCAGGCAGGGGTCCATAATGGGGGTGCTTTATCACAGTGCGGGATGCTATGGTTGGGCGGCGAGCTCCTCCCCTCCACCTAAAACCTCCCCCCCAAAAGAGAATTCGGGGCCCAATATTCAGCCAAATTCTGCGGGTTTCTTTTTCCCTTTAAAACAACCCCTGTGGGGGGCGGATCCCCAGTGTGTTCGATAGAAGAAGGGACACAGCCCCGAGTATACACAGCGCCTCCTCTACAGGGAGGACAGTGATGTCTACTAATAACCCTTTTTAAAGGGTGGGGGCCCGCGGGATCACAGTCCCAAAAAGTATCCTTTGTCCCAAGGGGGGGGTGCAGTGTAGGCCTCTTAGTCATAAATATCACAAAACATAAAGTCCATTTCCAAAATACGTACACCTTCACTGTCACCTACCAGGAAACCTCTATGAGGAGACTCCCTCTCCTGGACAAAGCATGGTGGTAGCAGAAGGAGGACGGCCGGTCTGGCAGGTATGTGTCCCTGAGACATGTTATGATACCTCTGTGCTGTAATCAGGAGGCTTCCTAGTTACATCAGTGAGGCTGTAATGTACCACATGTGCCAATGACCGATCAGGAGGTAGGCTTATCATACAGGTACGCAGTTTCGACAGTGACCATAAATAAATTTAAGAAAAAATGGGGCCCATTGATATGGTGCGAGATAGGCGCTATTAATGGGCAGGGACCCAGATGCTTCAACTGTATAGGGCCCTGTAGATCCTTAGGAAACACAAAGTTGCCCCCAAATTTTCCCATACACTATAAAAGCCCCAAAAACCCTTCCCGTTTTAGGTCATTTGGAAAAACCAAAACATTTTATTTCCCAAATCCCCTTTTTATACTTTCTGAAAAGTCAAAGTTTCCATCCCTGGGTGACTCCCCTTTAAAAAATTTTGGGGGCCCGCCCTTGTGAGGTCAGGTCTTTAATTTATAGGGTTATTGGTGAATCTGAATTAAAGAAACACCTGTGGAGTATTTTTTGGCCACCAGAAACACACTGTTCTTTTGTAACTCATGGAAAGCAAAAAAATCAGCCAAAATTCAGGATGGAATTGTGGATTGCACAAGTCTGGTTCACCTTGGGGCAAATTCCCCAGATCCCAAAGGGGCCTTCGATCTTCCAAACAATTTATAGCAAATACGAACAAGGGGGAAATGTGCAGCCAAATAGCCCAGGAAGGAAAGACGGGTTTTTTCCTAAAGGCCCCTTTTAAAGTTATTCAAAATTTTCTAGAGGTGTATCTACCTATTGGGCGGGCAGAGCAGTGGTATTTTTACACAACCCTGAGAATTGTTCCAGCAAGGACGAGACAAAACACGGCCCCAGAAAAGCAAATAAATGCCTTGTTTTCCTCCAGGTCCAGAAATAGCGCCGCGGAGAACAATGCTTTCCCTTCCTATGGAACTACTTAAAGCCTCGGATAACAAATACCGAGCTTACTTTCCCAGAATCCACCCCGGCTTTCTGTGGAAGTTACTGTGAACCTGTGTAGTTCCTGCCCGAGAAGGCAAATGTGACTTATCAGTAGTCAATCAGTGAGGAGCACGCATAGGAAATATGCCAGCTATTCCAAACAAGTCATCTTTCACTCTGAGACAATGTGGATTGATAGCGGTGTGGGGCACTGAGGGTGTTTAACTTAAAAAGGGGGTTCACATAAATTTTTATGACTTTTTTTAGAATATGCGATTCCTCCCCCTGGGACCTGCCCTTCTCTGGAATGGGCCCCAAAGCCGGCTCAGGGTAAAAACGGTAGCACCTGCGTTCGACTCTCTATTCTGTTCTGTGGGAGTTCTGGTTTTCCAAACAGTCTGCCCCCTTTCCCTAGAACGAATGGGGGGAAAACATGCCCCCGTACTGGGAATCCCCCAAAACAGAATGGAGAACACAGCGCCCCCCGTAAAATGGGAATTTCCCTAGAACAAAAGGAAACACACGCTCCCCCGTACTGGGAACCCAAAGAGGAAAGGAGGACACAGCGTCCCCCTTTTGGGAACCCCCATGGGAAAGGAGAAACAGCGCCCCCCTTATTGGGGGAAACCCCATAGAGGAAATGGAGAACACAGCACTCCCTGTACTGGGAACTCTCATAGAGGAGAATGGAGAAACAACACCCCCTGTACGGGAACCTCATAGAGGAAATGGAGAACACAGCGCTCCCTGTACGGGAAAATCCCAAGAGGAAATGGAGAACAAGTGTCCCTTATGGGAACTCCCCTAGAGGAAATGAAAAAAACTCCCTCCTGATGGGAAACTCCAATAGAAAAGAATGGAGGACCCGCTCCCTGTCTGGGAACCCCATGGAAGATGGAGAACACAGCGCCCCCTGTCTGGGAACCCAAGAAAAAAAAGGAGAACACAGCACTCCCCGTATGGGAACTCCCTAGAACAGAATGGAAAACACAGTGCTCCCCGTATGGGAAATCCCAAAGAACAGAATGGGAAACACAGCGCTCCCCCGTCTGGGGGCTCCCAAAAGGGGGAAAAAGGGGAAAAACGCGCTCCCCCGTACCGAGAACTCCCCTAAACAGAATGGAGAACACAGCACTCCCCTGTACCGGGAACTCCTAGAAAAGAAGGGGAAAACGCGCTCCCCTGTACCTGTTGCGGTTTTTAAATTGGGGGCCCACAGACTTGGGGAAAAAAGATTCCCGAAAAGATCGAGAGAGTCGGTGGCGCTTGTGCAAATCCTTTTTCTGAAATGCCGCTGCCTTGGGAAATCCCGAGAGCAAAAGGAAACACAGCGCTCCTGTACTGGGGAACTCCATAGAAAAAATGGGGACACAGCGCTCCCTTACTGGGAACTCCCATAGAGAAGAATGGAGATTCACAGCGCTCCCCTGTACTGGGAACTCCCATAGAACAGAATGGTAGAACACAGCGCTCCCCTGTACTGGGAACTTCCCATTTAGAACAGAATGGAAATCAACAGCGACCTTTTTTTTTCCCCTGTTACTGTGAATCCATTAGATACAGAATGGAGAACACAGTGCTCCCCTTGTACTGGGATCACTCCCATAGAACAGTTTGGAGAACACAGTGCTCGTGTACGGGGAATCCATAGAGGAGAATGGAGAACACAGCGTCCCCCGTACTGGGAACTTCCATGAACAGAATGGAAAACACAGAGCTTCCCCTGTACTTGGGAACCCATAGATCAGAATGAGAACACAGTGCTCTTCTGTTACTGGGAACTCCCATAGATCAGAATGGAGAAACACTGCGCTACCCTGTACTGGGAACTCCATTGAACTCAGAATTGAAGAACACAGCCTCCCCTGTACTGGGAACTCCCATAGAGGAGAATGGAGAACACAGCACATCCACTGTTACTGGGGACTCCCCATAGAGGAGAATGGAGGAACACAGCAGTCCCCTGTACTGGGAAACTCCCATTGATCTTGATGGAAAACACTCAGACGCTCCCGGTACTGGAGAACTCCCATAGAACAGAATGGAGAAACACAGTGCTCCCCTGTACTGGGACTCCCATAGAACAGAATGGGAAATCACAGCGCTCCACCCTGTACTGGGAACTCCATAGCACAGATATGGAGAAACGTGCTCCCCTGTACTGGGAACTCCAATAGAACAGAATGGAGAACACAGCGCTCACCTGTACTGGAACTCCCATAAGAGGAGAATGGAGAACACTGGCTTACCCCGGTATCTAGGGAACTTCCATAGAACAGAATGGAGAACACAGCGCCTCCCCTGTATGGGATACTCCCATGAGGAGAATGGAAGAACCACAGTGCTCACCCTGTACTGGGAATCCCCATAGAGGAGAATGGAGAAACTACGCGCTCCCTGTACTGGAAACTCCCATAGTGGAGAATGGAGAACACAGTTGCTCCCCTGTACTGGAACTCCCATAGAACAGAATGGAGAACACAGCGCTCCCCTGTACTGGATCTCCATAGAGGAGAAATGGAGAAACACAGCGTCCCCTGTCACATCTCGGAAACTCCCATAGAGGTGCAATGGAGAACACTGTGCTCCCCTGTCTGGGAACTCCCTCATAGTAACGAATGGTGAACACAGCGCTCCCCTTGTACTGGGAACTCCCATAGGGAGAATGGAAAGATCACAGCGCTCCCCTGTACTGGGAACTCCCATAGAGGAGAATGGAGAACACAGCGCTCCACTACACCCCCACAAACGTGTGCCCCTCACCTTCTGTCTCT
The DNA here is from genome assembly GCA_025379985.1 of Phyllomedusa bahiana. Taxonomy (NCBI): domain Eukaryota; kingdom Metazoa; phylum Chordata; class Amphibia; order Anura; family Hylidae; genus Phyllomedusa; species Phyllomedusa bahiana. Next base: position 57,019 of record JAODAL010008494.1, read on the forward strand.
TTCCGTCTTCCTTGTAGATTGTAAGCCTTGTAAAACTTTTTTCCCCCCATTGATCCAGAAACATGGAACCCATAAGACATGAAGCAGTCGACCTTATACTGAGTTTTTCACTCTTCAGCCAAAAGAAAAATGTTGAAGATTTTTTGTTTCTTGCCAAATTTAGAATTTGATCTTTTCGAGATAATAGAGGTAAAATTGGCGTCGGTCATGGACCTGACGCTGAAAAATAACAGAGGACAAAGCACTCACAGTCAGACAATTGTTGCTTTGTAACTGTGGTATTATTACCTTTGGACTTTTGAAAGGGGTTTTCCCATATGGCTGTTTCGCAGCGCCCGCTCTTCACAGCCAGCGTCAGACTCCCACTTCCTGTTCAGGCTGTGGACGGGTCTACAGCAGTGACTGCTATTCCTAGCTGAGCCTGGTTGAGGGATGTTGGTGAGGGACAAAAGCAGGGCAGAAGGCTACAGAGCTCTAACAGGCTGAAGATTGTCAGTAACAGATGCAAACAAGCTCCTGTGTTGCTGATAAGACACAGCAAGGTACAATGTCATCATCCCAACCAGGGCTGGTAGAGCAGAGAAAGTCAGCAGCCTAGGTTTGTAAACAAGCAGGAGATGAGAGCTGCTCTAACTCTGAAGTGAAACAAAATTGGAACAGCAATGTATTTGGTAATAGTCTTTATTAACTTCTCCCTGCATGTTTAAAGGTGTTGTCTCACTACATTGATTCATCTCATCTTCCCAGTCCTGTTTTCTTGGGTTTCATTTTGAATTTAGGGGCGTTGTTTACTGGCTTATACTAGATACAAGTAAAGCCAGGTCCTGGTAGCTATAGCAGGGACCAGCGTGAACATGCTATCAGGAGTGAATTGAAAAACTGGTTGTAGCTATAGCGGACCGGTAGCTGGCAGCTTTCAGGAGAGATCAACAGGTCTGTAGCTATAGCGACCAGCGCTGAACAGCCTATCAGGAGAGTCTAAACAGGTCTGGAGCTTTTGCGACCAGCCGCTGGTCAGCCTATCAGGAGAGAGTGAACAGGTCTGTAGCTATAGCGACCAGTGCTGGCAGCCTATCAGAGAGATCAAAGCAGGTCTGTAGCTATTGAGACCAGTGTGGTAGCCTATCAGCGAGCTTGAACAGGTCTGTAGCTATAGCAACCAGCGATGACAGCCTATCAGGAGAGATTGAACAGGTCTGTAGCTATAGCAACCTAGCGCGGACAGGCCTATCAGGGAGAGATTGAAAGGTCTGTAGCTATAGCAACCAGTGTGACAAGCCATCAGGACGAGGATTGAGTACAGGTCGGTAGCTATAGCGACCTGAGGAGCTGAGGCAGCCATACAAGAGGGGTTATCTTGGAATAGGGGGCTTGGATTATTGTTAATGGACACATATTGCAAAGTGACTTGTTTTTACAAGATCTTTAACATAAAAAGCAGCAATCCCTGTAGTGAGACAACCCCTTTAAGGCTCATCAATGTGGCAATACCCCTTTTAACAAATAAAAGGAAAACTGTGACTGGCTGCTCCAAGCAGGAATACCTAAAGGCAAGCCGTCTTTAAATAGAAATGTAAGATTTACACCTCTAGCTGTTTAATTATAGTGTCACATTATTACTATTTACATCTTAGCACCTCTTGGAAAACAATATCCCTGCTTTATACAAATGACAGCCTGCACTGATCATACAGCAGGTTAGTCATTTCCATATTGAAGGTCACTATTAAAGGGACTGTCCCTTCAGGAGCTCAAATATGATATGTAAGTCAGTAGCAATAGGAGATGCTTACCTGCTATTTATTTTCCTCAGTGCTCACTTTATGGCTGCTTTACAGCTCGGCTCAGTAAGGACAGAGCTGTGATTTGTGACTACATCGTAGCTACAGTGCCTACAGGGAGTCTGAAGTAGTCCGAGACACACCTCCTATCTTCTCATTGGTTCAGGCAGCTGCTCTGGCCCGCCCCCTGCAGCTCTACTTACTCATGACCTGCTAGGTATAAGTCAGTGTATGGAGGGCTGATATTATAGAAAGGGCAGAATCATTATAAAGTGCAGAGGACTAAACTACCAATGAGAAAAAGAACATAGCTGACATACTGTATACTAAGTGTAATCATTGTACTGACTGATCCTTCCTTAGAAAGACATATTCATTAACAAGCACAGGTCATATCAATAGGAGTTCTATGGGAGTTCTGAGGACGGCCGAACATACCGCTCCCCTGCACTGGGAACTCCAACTTAGGAACAGAATGGAGAAACAGCGCTCCTCCTGTACTGGGAACTCCCATTGAACAGAATGGAGAACACAGCGCTCCCCTGTACATTTGAATCCCATTAGAACAGAATTGGAGAACACAGTGCTCCTCTGTACTGGGAAATCACATTGGAACAGGAATGGAGTAACACAGCGATCCCCTGTATATGAACTCCCATAGAGGAGAATGGCAGAAACTAGCGCTCCCTGTACTGGGAACTCCCATAGTACAGAATGGAGAACACAAGCTCCCCTCAACTCGGGGAACTCCCATAGAACAGAATGGATGACACACAGTGCTCCCCTGTACAGGGAACTCCCATAGAACAGAATGGAAACACAGCGCTCCCCTGCACTGGGAACCCATTGAACTGAATGGAGAAAACAGCGCCTCCCCTGTACAGGGAACTCCCATAGAGCAGAATGGGAGAACACAGCGCTCCCTGTACTGGGATAACTCCCATAGAACCGAATGGAGGACTCAGCGCTCCACTTTACTGGGAACTCACATTAGAAAACAGAATGGAGAACACAGCTTTCCACTGTACTGGGAACTCCCATAGGATAGAAATGGAGAACACATGCGCTCCCCTGTACTTTGATAACTCTCCCATAGAACTGATTGGAGAACACAGCGTCCCCTTGTACTGGTGCACTCCCATAGAGGAGAATGGAGAACACAGCGCTCCCCTGCACTGGGAACTCCCATAGAACAGAATGGAGAACACAGCACTCCCCTGCACTGGGAACTCCCATAGAACAGAATGCGCTCCCCTGTACTGGGAACTCCCATAGAACAGAATGGTGGTATAGGGCAGAAAGCTGACAGGATTCAAGGGAAGGACATGGCCATCTTGCGTCTTTTCGTAATGATTGGGAAAAGTCTGGAGTTTAAGTTTGTTTTGTCCTACACTTTCTAAATAGCCGTGCGGCCTGTTATTATGGGCTGGTAATGACACCCTGTGCGTTTCCCTCTCCTCCGGTTCCGAGCGATGGCTTACAGTGAATTCTCCAGACCTGAGGTAACCGGAGGGGGCTGCTATGTTGGCTCCCTGGAAGCGGACGGGTCGAGACTTGTATGAAGCACGATTTATAGTGTGACTCACCCAGGACGGGCTCTGCACTTTACAGGCCTTAAGAAGTCAGCAAGGCGTGAGGGCTTCACTTGTGCACCTCAGACCGAGCAGACGGAAGATCATACAACATAGGTGTGGAGTCACCACTATTGGGCTGGACTCTCACATTGCAGGTGAAATATGCAACAGTAACACATCGTGAGAACCCAGCTTTACTCACCTGTCGAGGGGTGAGATATATTAGGCTATGTTCACACAGCGTAATTTTGGTGCGAGTTTGCGCTCTAATACGGGTGAGATGCGTGCTAAAATTATGGAAATCCATAGTTCGCATAGAGAACTATGGCTTACGCCTCCTCTCCCCACTCGTCCAATATACGATCGTATTGTACGCACAGGGAGATAAGTGACGTCAATTATTTGTGGCGGATACGCGCCATGAGTAATGCATGTCAATGGGGCCGGCGGGAGTATGTGCGTGTTAGCGCGAGCTACCGAAAGACACTATGCACTGCAGCGCGTACTGTACGTGCCACAATACAAGGTGTGAACATACCCCTAAAGGGGTCATCTCACTACAGGGATCGCTGCTTTTTATGTTAAAGATCTTGCAAAAAAAAGGGCACTTTTGCAATATGGGTCCTTTTTAACAGTGTCCTATTCCTAGTTTATCCCCTCTTGTATGGGCCCTGCATCAGCCCCTCAGGTCCTATAGCTACAGACCTGTTTAACCCTCTCATGATAGGCTGCCAGCGCTGGTGCTATAGCTACAGACCTGTTTAATCTTCATGATAGGCTACCAGCACTGGTTTGCTATAGTACGGGACCTGATTTATCTCTCCTGATAGGCTGCCAAGGCGCTTGCTAGGGGCTACAGACTGTTATCTTCATGATAGGCTGCCAGCACTGGTTGCTATGTACAGCCCTGTTTAATCTCTCTGATAGGCTGCAGTGCTGGGTCACATAGCTAAGACCTGTGTGATTCTCTCTGATGCTGCAAGCATGGTCACATAGTACAGACCTATTTGATCTCTCTGATAGGTGCCAGCACTAGTTGCTATAGTTACAGACCTGTCTGATTTCTTGATAGGCTGCAGCCGGGTTTTGCTATAGCTACAGACCTGTTTGTTCTTCCTGATAGGCTGCCGCACTGGTTGCTATAGCTAAGCCTGTTTAATCTTCAGGGATGGCTGCCAGCACTGGTTGCTATAGCTAAAGTAGTAATACCAATTCAGAAGCAGGTCAAATAAACAACTGTCACCATAAATATACCAATTATAAACCAATGATGACTCAAAAATACTATATAAAAAAATCCATAATAAACTTTATTATAACAAATATGTTTTACAAAACTGACACAATGTTTTTTTTATAACAGCTAAAAAACAGTTAAAAATCATACATAGTACAAGAAAGCAGGACAGTGTGTCACTTAAAACACTGGGACAACAAACAAAATAAATTAACCACAATGCATCATAGTATAAGTTACAATAGTAATATAACAAGTGACATAAATATGCACCAGATGCAGAAAATAATATCAAATTGTAAAAAATATAATTACAAAGTTCTATTACCCAGGAATAAGAGACATGCGACCTGCCACACACCGCCTCGACGTACGTTTCGCCGCCGAGCTTTCTCTTGAATAGGGCGCCTGAAATCCGACCTCAGAAAATCCGAGTCGTGTGGTCTACAATGTGGATTTTCAATTGAGGTCTATGGAGATGGTTTATAGTCGGTGTTTGATGGTTTTTAAAATTCGAATCCGCGTGGAAATTCTTGCTGTGATGACGGACCCTAAGGCTGATGCACATGGGGGGCTGAAGGTAACCCATGCACAGGAAGGCTTCTGTAGAACAGATTACTGAAGAAGTTTCTGCAGGATATGATAGAAAGTGGTCAGGGGACACAAGGCTTCGCAGCTAGCTATGTTCGGGACTGTATAAGGGTATGTTCACACGGCGTAATTGCCGCACGCATTTTGCTGCGTATATGCGCTTTATACGCGGCAAGATGCGCGCCGCAATTACAGCATACCTCCCAAATTATAGAGATTGCAAAGAGGGACACGTTATCCCACGCCTCTAACCACGCCCAAACACATGACATCACACCAAGACATGCCTCTAACCACGCCCAAACACATGACATCACACCAAGACACGCCTCTAACCACGCCCAAACACGTCATCACACCAAGACACGCCTCTAACCACGCCCAAACACATGACATCACACCAAGACACGCCTCTAACCACGCCCAAACACATACATGCCAACTTTTTAGCCAAAAGGGGACACATTTTCAGGATTGCATTGTATCCAATGCAATCCAATGATGAAATATTAAGTAAGTTGTTATGTAATATACAACGAGGAAGCAATCAGATACTTTTTAAAGCAAGGCAGTCAGTTTATTGACGCAAATCTGTTTCCTAAATGAAAAAGAGGGACATTTATAGAGCTCAGAGGGATCTGGGTTAAAACTAGGGACTGTCCCTCCAAAACAGGGACACTTGGGAGGTATGATTACAGTAATCCATAGGTCTCAAAAAAGAGCTATGGATTACGCCTTGTCCCACGGGGAGATAAGCGGCATGTCGTTTATTTGCGGCGATTACGTGCCGCAAGTAATGCATGTCAATGGGGCCAGCGGGCTTCCGAAACACACGGTGTATTGTGAGGCGTAGAGTACGCGCCGCAATACACTGTGTGAACATACCCTAACTACAGACTAGTCTGAGGGTCCGTACGGACTCCTGTGCACCACCAAAAGTGTCTACACTGTGCACCTGAGCAATGAAAGAAGGCGACCTGGTCATGTTTATCATCATGTTGACGGACGGGTGCCTCATTTACCTGGGGTAGAAACTGCATTATTGGGAGAAGACAAGATGGCGGAGGTGATGGGCACTGTTCTGCTGGGGGGGGGCCCTGGCAGCATTACTGTATTACTGTGACGTGTACCACCTACCGTAACATTGTACCATCCAAGTCAACACCATCATGCGGTCTCACTAGGATAATGTGCCAAACTGGAAAAATTCTCCAGGGATGAGGAACATGACAAAGAGATCAAGGTGATCAAGGTGGAGACAAATTATCCAGATCTCAATCTGATTAAGCATCTGTGGGATGAGCTTGAAAACAAATCTCAAGCAATTTTCAGAACTTAGGGGTTTTCTCACTACAAAGATGCACTTTCAGCTTGTAGGGAACGGTAAATGAAGACTCTTTCCAAATACATTGCTTTGTTTATTTTGCTTTGTTGAGTAGATAAGAGGCATTTTGTCTGCTTTGTGTGCACACAGGTTTCTCTAGTTACCATCCTGCTCTTTGTCTTATCTGAGAGCAGGGAGTGACGCCCCCACAGGTTAGCACTCAGGATGACGGCAGCTTGAGAACAGAGTGTGTTATCTCTAACAAACAAAGGAGAGCTCTCTGCTCTATAGATAACATCTCCTGCTCTGATGTCAGTGCAATTAGAATAGCTGTGAATACGGAGCTGATATACTAATCACTGCTATAGAACCACCCACAGGCTGACCAGAAAGAGACAGGAAACATAAATCTGAAGCTGCTTGTGGCTCTGTGAAACAACATGGTGAGACAACCCCTTTAAAGGATCTGCTGCAGGTAACACAGGACTCTTCACAGATCTTGTGGAGTCCAGGCCTCGAAGGACCAGAGCTTTGTTTTGAGGCTCAAAGGAAGAGCAACATCTGCAACGTGCTTGCCCTCGACCAGTGATGGTTACTTGAGATTTCCATGTCTGTGTGGGCACCACCCTCTACACCACAGGTGTCAAACTGAGGCCCTCCAGCTGTTGGGAAACTACAACTCCCATCATGCCCACTGTTATAGATTATACAAATGCATGATGGGAGTTGTAGTTTCCCAACAGCTGGAGGGCCGCAGTTTGACACCCCTGCTCTATACTATGGAAGTGCGGGTAGTACATTTAGCTGACACAGAGGGAGGAATTGGGTAGCGACATTGTTTGGTAGATTTTCTGTGTGCGGGAGGATAGAAGTGGGGGTGCTGTTGGGACAAATGAGCGTGGTAAATGTAATATTGTAGCCATATTTGATCCTCTAATCCTTAAATTGGCCATTGTCGTTTTACTTTATGTCACCCCAGTAAGACAATTGTCACCTTTTGTGTGAGTCTGAAGACTTCTCCTCCCTCCACCCTGGGGAAGCAAGTTTCCCAGCAGTGGGAGAGAGTTTGGAGACTGCAGCCGCCCCCCTCCTTCCCTTCCCTCGCCTTGCACTTTCCTTCTCGTCCGCTGTGAGTGCTCTGTGAGATTTTGAACAAACACGGTAGAGAGCAGAAGCATTTCCTTATTCTCACACAGGAACCACACCTCGCTGGGGAGCTCAACTTCACAGCAACTTTCCACCAGCTGCCGAGAAGAGCAGAGAAGCCACCGGGGTCCTAGGGCGCTGTCAGGGTCACCAGCATCAGGTAAGAGGCTCTGCAGGTCCCGGCACCGGCTGGACGACTTCAGGGCAAGCTCTGTCGTCTTAAAATAATCTTTAGCAAATTTCTAAACCTTTCATATTAGCAAACGCTAAAATTTGTATTTATCAATAGACCCCCCCAAAAAAAATTTCAACAAATTTTGAATTTCGAAGCAAAAGGATTATATCATTTCTTGACTAGAGGACCGAGACGTCTGAAGGGCTGCATGGAAATTTCCTTGGATTTGAACCGATGCGTCGATGACGGAGGGATCTAGGTTCCTGTTGACCCCTCCTGGGGGGGGCGCAGATAATGGGGGTTAACCCCTTAGCTACAGAGGAGATTTCATTCTGCTTGTGTTGTGTGTAGGACTGGCTTCTTCAATGGGGATGTTCGGCTTGGTTGTGACTACCTAGGTCTAGCAGTAGTTCTACACCGATCATAGGGTCGGCGTTCTTGGGGGTGGTGAGCATGCCAGTCTGGTTCCTGTGGTTGTGCCAGCTCTACAGCTGCCTTGAAGGTATAGACCCCACACCATGGACCCCACAACAACTTATCAATAAGGTCAGGCATAGATGTCAAGGTAAAGTCCCGCTCACCTTTGTTGGATCCTTGAAGGGCATTCTAGATCAGCTTCATATCACCACCATCACCTCAAAGGACATGTCTTAACAGCAACAAAAATCAATGAAATCGACTGTTTTTATTGTCCAACATAGAAAATAATTATCAGTCGGCCATGAAATGTTCCGGTTGTGGCGATAACCACGAGCCCATGAATTTGAGGTAGTCTTGCGGCGCAGCCAGTAGTGCACCTTAAAGGGGTTCTCCAGTTTCGAAACCCTGTTTTCATATACCTTATTGTAAAATTCTAGGTTCATCAAGAAGGGTTGTCTCTTTACAGCAGGGGTCCCCAACTCCAGTCCTTAAAGCCCACCAGCAGGTCATGTTTTCTGGCTTTCCTTAGCATTGCACAGGTGATATAATTATGCTGCACAGGTGATGTTATTATTATCAGTGCATTTTGTGGGAGATCCTGAAAACATGACCTGTTGGTGGGGCATGAGGACTGGAGATGGGGAACGCTGCTTTACAGGATCCTCATCTTCTGGGCACAATGGAGAACGACTATAAAGAGTGTCTCCTGCTCTGGAGGACCTGTCCTGTCCTGCATTCATTGATTTGAATGGACACCGTGTAATGCCTTATTTCACCTGTGGTGGTGCTGCAGGGAAATTGAACACATAGGGCCTTATGTGTAAAAACTGTCTAGCAGTAAGACTCTTTGCTGCCCATAGCAACCAATCAGAGCCCAGAGCAACCAATCAGAGCCCAGAGCAACCAATCTGAGCCCAGAGCAACCAATCTGAGACCAGAGCAACCAATCAGAGCCCATAGCAACCAATCAAAGCCCATAGCAACCAATCTGAGCTCAGCTTTCATTTTTCCAGCACACTACAGAAATGTAAGCTGAGCTCTGATTGGTTGCTATTGGTTCTGATTGGTTGCTATGGGCAACAGACAGTCTTAGGGTATGTTCACACGGCTTATTTTGCCGTGTATGGCGCTTAATGGGGAAATGCGCCCTGCAATTACGGTAATCCATAGAGAACTATGGAGTACGTCTCGCCCCCGCCCCCCCCCTACCGCGTACAATACGATTGATCGTATTTTACACGTGGGAAGATACGTGACGTCAATCATTCGCGGCGATTACGTGCCGCGAGTAATGAATGTCTATGGGGTCGGCGGGCTGCCAGCCCCCCGTGCTTCGGGAGTACGCGCTAACACCCAAATCACGCGGCGTATTGTGGCACGTACTGTACGCGCTGAAATTATGCCGTGTGAACATACCCTTACTGCTAGACAGTTTTCATACATAAGGCCCCTACTGCCAGAATTTTCCACTTATAATTGCTTCCTGCTAGGGGTCCGGACACAGTAATACTTTGTGATGAAGTCAATTTCAAAGGAGGCTTCTAACAAATAGGACTTGTCCAGAGTGGAGAACCCCTCTAATATTTAACTTGGATATTGAATATAGTGATTATTTATGTATGAAGCCAACGGTTGCTTCAATATCTGTAGTTTACCCCTTAAGGCGACGTTCAACATACGGCATAGTGGGCCGGCCGGTGGTCCTGTCTCAAATTTTGCTGTAGACGTTTGGTTTCCCATTGAAAGCAACCACCAAACGATGACTTGGGTCAACCTAAAATTCCATCTGGTCTTGGTGGAAGAGGTGGTTTGTTCTAGGCCCCATCCCAGCTCTACTTTAGGACAATCATGTGGGGCTTACCTGGCCAATCAAAGATGTGCATGAGATAGGAGAAGGCATGGACGTAGCCAGAACTGGAAGAAGGCCCCCCCCCATTTGATTTTTGCTTTACGGCCTAGTAGCAAAGTGGATGCATAGTGATGCTTTGCTGCACGGTGGTGGCTGGGGAGACTTTCATAAAGGGTTGCAGGACTCTGTGTGTGGGAGGAGAAGCGACAGCTACTTACCGGAGGTTATCAAGGTTTTTTTCCGTTCCCCTTCCCTTTTCACACTTAGTATATTGTGGACTAATGGGTCTATAGGGGAAGGTTACATAACCTAAGGCTATGTCTACACAGCATAAGAATACCCTCAGATTTTGGAGGGCATTTTGACATCTACTGTGTGCACTTACCCTAAGTGTGGGCTATAGAGGGAGCTAGGTGTGTCAGTTCATGACTCAGGATAAAAGTGAAAGGGACACTGTGCAGCAGGAGCCAGGTAACATGTTTTATCTGGCAGGACGGTGACATCACGCTGCACTGAGGTATTAGGATCAGGTTACAAGCCATGAGGATTGAGGTAAAAAATTTAAAGGGGTGTTCCATCGATAAATTGTGCAAACAACAACACGTGGCGCTCCCGTCTCCTGATATATTGGCTGTTTGCTTACAAAGTGAAGATTTGGTGGACCAAGACTCAATGCTCTATTGTTTGGGCAGGTTACCCCAGAGACTTAGTGCATGTGTGCAGATACCTCTCCACACATAAGCCCATAGACAGCAAGAGATGATACCCATAGACCGAGTGCATGTGCACAAAGATACCTCTGCATTCACCGGCTTATAAGCCTCGTCTCCACAGCTCTGGTTCCTGTTTGGATTTTCGACGGATTCAGTGTTTAGAATCCTCCAAAAATCCGACTGTAACCAGTGCCCATAGGACGCAATTGGATATCCGAGCTACTGTCTACACAACACAGCTATTTCTAAACCGCTGGACTCCGCCGGAATATAGAACATGTTCTATCTTCCAGGGGATTGTAGCACTTTTCTATGTACTGGGCCGGCCCCAAACCACAGTACGGCGAAGTTAAAATACCGTCGGATTTCTGACAGCATTTTAACCTATGCTGTATAAACATAGCCACACTGCAAGAAATGTACCCCATAGACTAAGTGCATGGACACAAAGATACCCCCACACAGCGGCCCATAGACAGTGAGAGATGTACCCCATAGACCGAGTGCAAAGATACCCCACACCCCGGCCCATAGACAGTGAGAGATGTACCCCATAGACCCCCCACACCCCGGCCCATACACAGCGAGAGATGTACCCCATAGACCGAGTGCAAAGATACCCCCACACCCCGGCCCATACACAGCGAGAGATGTACCCCATAGACCGAGTGCAAAGATACCCCCACACCCCGGCCCATAGACAGCGAGAGATGTACCCCATAGACCGAGTGCAAAGATCCCCCACACCCCGGCCCATAGACAGCGAGAGATGTACCCCATAGACCGAGTGCAAAGATACCCCCACACCCCGGCCCATACACAGCGAGAGATGTACCCCATAGACCGAGTGCAAAGATCCCCCCACACCCCGGCCCATAGACAGCGAGAGATGTACCCCATAGACCGAGTGCAAAGATCCCCCCCACACCCCGGCCCAAACACCGCGAGAGATGTACCCCATAGACCGGGTGCAGAGATGCCCCCCGCCCCGGCATAGACAGCGTGACGATGTACCCATAGACGAGTGCAAAAGATATCCCCCACACCCCGGCCCATACACAGCGAGAGATGTGCCCCATAGACCGAGTGCAAAGATCCCCCACACCCCAGCCCATACACAGCGAGAGATGTGCCCCATAGACCGAGTGCAAAGATCCCCCACACCCGGCCTATAGACAGGAGGATGTACCCATAGTGACCCGGTGCAAGATCCCCCCGAAACACCCGCCATACACAGCGAGACGATGTACACCATAGACCGAGTGCAAAGATCCCGCCCCGACACAGCCGGCCCCCATACACAGCGAGAGTTGTACACAGAAGACCGAGTGCAAAGATCCCCCACACCCCGGCCCATACACAGCGAGAGATGTACCCATAGATCCGAGGAAAAGAACCCCCCACACCACGGCCATACACTCAGAGAGTAGACTGAATACCCTCATAGACGAGTGCAATAGATCCCCCCACACCCGAGCCCCATACACTCAGCTGAGAGATGTACTCCCATAGATCGAGTGCAAAGATCCCCCACACCCCAGCCCATACACAGCGAGAGATGTGCCCCATAGACCGAGTGCAAAGATCCCCCCCACACCCCGGCCCATACACAGCGAGAGATGTACCCCATAGACCGAGTGCAAAGATCCCCCCACACCCGGCCACCATACTCACAGCGAGGAATGTACCCATTCGACCGATTGCAAAGATCCCCCTCCCCCGGGCCCCAATACACCGCATGAGTAGATGAAACCCATAGACTCGAGTGCAAAGAATCCCCACACCACCCAGGCATAGACAGCCAGAGATGTATCCCCCTAGACCGAGTGCAAGATCACCACACCCCATGCCATACACAGCGAGAGAGAGTCACCCATAGACCGAGTCGCAAAGATACCCCACCCCCGGACATATACTCAGAGAGAGATGTACCCCATAGACAGAGGTGCAAAGATATCCCCACACCAGGCCCTACACAGCTATAGAATGTACCCCATAGGACTGAGTGCACAGAACCCCCAACCCCCCTTCCCATAGACCGCCTCAGAGAATGTATCCCCCCATATACCTGAGATCAATCACCCCCAACCCCTTCAAAGACTATCTATCGATTTCCCCATATACGAGAGCAAAGACATCCCCCTACACCCCGGCCCATAACACAGCGAGAGATGTGCCTACTAGACCGTGCTGCGAAAGATCCCCACCACACCGGCCCATAGACAGCCAGAGATGTACCCCATAGCCAGAGTGTCAAGATCCCCCCACCCCCGCCCCATACACAGCGAGAGATGTACCCATAGTACCGAGTGCAGAAGATCCCCCACACCCCGGGCCCATAACTCACCGCGAGAGGATGTACCCCATAGATCCGGAGTGTGCAAAGAACCCCACAACACCAGCCTAGACAGCGAGAGATGTACCCCATAGACCGAGTGCAAAGATCCCCCCCACACCCACCTAGCCCATAGACAGCGGAGAGATGTACCCATAGACCGAGTGTCAAAGATCCCCCCACACTCCGGGCCCATTACACCAGCGAGAGCTGTACCCATAGACACGAGTGGCAATGATCCCCACACTACCTGGGCCCAGACAACAGCGAGAGATGTACCCCATAGACCGAGTGCAAAGATACCCCCCACAACCCGGCCCCATACACAGCCGAGAGATGTACTCCCATAGACGAGTGCAAGATAACCCACACCGCGGCCCATAGACAGCGAGAGATGTACCCATAGATCGGAGTGCAAAAAAAAGATCCCTCTACACCCCTGCCCCACTTACACGCGAGAGATGTTGCCCCATAGAGACGCAGTGCAAAGATATCCCGCACCCGGGGGGGACCCATACACAGCGTGAGATGTACCCCATAGACGAGTGAAAGATTCCCCCACAACCCGCCCATAGACAGCGTGAGATGTACCATAGAACCGAGTAGCACAGATACCTCCACACCCCGGCCCATAAACAGAGAGAGATGTACCCATAAGCCCGCGTGCAAAAGATACCCCCACACCCGGCCTTACACAGCGAGAGATGTACCCCATAGACCGAGTGCAAAGATCCCCCACACCCCGGACCATAGACAGCGAGAGATGTACCCCATAGACCGAGTGCAAAGATCCCCCCACACCCTGGCCCATAGACAGCGAGAGATGTACCCCATAGATCGAGTGCAAAGATCCCTCCTACACCCCGGCCCATACACAGCGAGAGATGTACCCCATAGACCGAGTGCAAAGATCCCCCCACACCCCGGCCCATTACAACAGTGAGAGCATGTACCCAAAGACGAGTGCAAAGGGGGGGGGATATTTTTTTTTTTTCCCCCCCCCCCCCCCCCCACACCCCTGCCCCATTTGACAGATAGAGAGATCGTACCCATAGACCGAGTGCAAGACTACCCCCACACCCCGGCCATAAGACAGGCCCAGAGATGTACCCCATAGACCGAGTGCAAAGATCCCCCACAGCCCGGCACATAGACAGCCAGAGATGTACCCCATAGACTGAGTGCAAAGATCCCTCAACCGGCCATACACAGCTAGAGATGTACCCCATAGACCGTGGGCAACTTTCCCCCACACCCCGGCCCATACACAGCGAGATATGTATCCATAGACCGAGTGCAAAGATCCCCCCACACCCCGGCCCATACACAGCCAGAGATGTACCCATAGGACGCGTGCAAAAGAGTTCCAACACCGCCATAGACAGCGAGAGATGTACCCCATAGATCCTGAGCTTGCAAGAGATTCCCCCACACCCCGCCCATACACAGCTGAGAGTGTACCCCATAGACCGAGTGCAAAGATACCCCCACACCCCGGCCCATTAACCTAGCGAGAGATGTTACCCATAGGACGAGAGCACAAGATATCCCCAACACCCCGGCCGACCATACACAGCGAGAGATGTACCTCAATGACCCGAGTGCAAAAGAATTCCCCACACAGCGGCCCATACACAGCGAGAGATGTACCCCATAGACCGAGTGCAAAGATCCCTCCTACACCCCGGCCCCATACACAGCGAGAGATGTGCCCCATAGACCGAGTGCAAGATATCCCCCACTACAAGCGGCCCTCATACACAGCGAAGAGATGTACCCCATAGACCGAGTGCAAAGATCCCTCCTACACCCCGGCCCCATACACAGCGAGAGATGTGCCCCATAGACCGAGTGCAAAGATATCCCCCACACCCCGGCCCATACACAGCGAGAGATGTACCCCATAGACCGAGTGCAAAGATCCCTCCTACACCCCGGCCCCATACACAGTGAGAGATGTACCCCATAGACCGAGTGCAAAGATCCCCCCACACCCCAGCCCATAGACAGTGAGAGATGTACCCCATAGATCGAGTGCAAAGATACCCCACACCCCGGCCCATAGACAGCGAGAGATGTACCCCATAGATCGAGTGCAAAGATCCTCTCCACCCCTCGGCCCGATACGAAAAGTGGGAGAGATGACCCCTCATTAGATCCGCGTGCAAGATCCCCCACACCCGCAGCCATAGACAGTGAGAGATGTACCCCATAGACCGAGTGCAAAGATATCCCCCTCAACCCCGGCCCCATACACAGCGAGAGATGTACCCCATAGACCGAGTGCAAAGATCCCCCACACCCCGGCCCATACACAGCGAGATATGTATCCATAGACCGAGTGCAAAGATCCCCCCCCACCCCGGCCCATCCCCCCTCAGAGCTTCGCTTCACCACCCCATACGACCGAGTGCAAAGAATCCCCACCACCCGACCCATAGACAGGCCAGAGATGTACCCCTTAGACCGAGTGCAAAGTTACTCCTCACACACACGCGCACACCATACTCAGCTGAGAGATGTTCCCATAGACCGAGTGCAAAGATACCCCCCCACCCCGGCCCATAGACAGCGAGAGTGGATTTTGCGGTAACCATAGACCGAGTGCAAAGATTCCCCCCACACCCCGGCCCATACACAGCGAGAGATGTACCCCATAGACTGAGTGCAAGAAGATTACCCCCACACTACCGGCCACCCCAATAGACAGCGAGAGATGTACCCATAGACCGAGTGTAAAGTATCCCCCACACCCGGCCCATGACAGTGAGAGATGTTACCCATAGGACCGAGTGCAAAGATCCCCCACACCCCGGCCCATACACAGCGAGAGATGTACCCCATAGACCGAGTGCAAAGATCCCCCCACACCCCGGCCCATACACAGCGAGAGATGTACCCCATAGACCGAGTGCAAAGATCCCCCCACACCCCGGCCCCATACACAGCGGAGGAGATGTTACCCATCGACCGAAGTGCAAAGATACCCACCCCCGGCACACTAGACACGAAGAGAGATGTAACCCATAGACAGAGTGCCACAGAATCCCACACCCCGGCCCATACACAGGGAGGATTGTACCCATAGACTGAGTGCAAAGATACCCCACACCCCGCCCCCCCTAGACAGCGAGAGATGTACCCCATAGACTGAGTGCAAGCTCCACCCCATGTGTGTATAGACAGCCGAGATGTACCCATAGACCGAGTGCACACGATCCCCCACACCCGGCCATAGACAGCCAGAGATGTGCCCCATCAGAACCAAGTGCAAGATATCCCCCACACTCCGGCCCATACACAGCGAGAGATGTGCCCCATAGACTGAGTGCAAAGATATCCCCACACCCGCCCATTGACGCGAGAGATGTACCCATAGACCGAGTGCAAAGATATCCCCAACCCGGCCCATAGACAGCGAGGAGATGACCCCTATAGATCGAGTGCAAAGATACCCCCACACCAGCCCCATAGAAGGAGAGATGTTACCCATAGATCGAGTGACCAAGATACCCCACACCCCGTCCCATAGACAGGGAGAGATGTACCCCATAGACCGAGTGCAAAGATCCCCCACACCCTGGCCATAGACAGATAGAGGATGTAACCTGCACCATAGATCGAGTGCAAAGATACCCCACACCCCGACCATACAACAGGAGAGATGTACCCCATAGACCGGTCGTCAAAGATATCCCCCCACCACCCGCCCATACACAGCGAAGAGATGTGCCCATAGAAAGTGCAAAGTATCCCCACACCCGGCCATACACAAGCGTAGAGATGTGCCCCATAGACCGAGTGCAAAGATACCCCCACACCCCGGCACATAGACAGTGAGAGATGTACCCCATAGACCGAGTGCAAAGATACCCCCACACCCGGCCACCATATACACAGGAGAGATGTAAACCATAGACCGAGTGCAAAGATATCCCCCACACCCCGGCCCCATACACAGCGAGAGATGTACCCATAGACTCCGAGTGCAAAGACTCCCCCCCACCACCCCGGCCATACACTAGCGAGAGATGTATCCCATAGACCGAGTGCACAAAGATATCCCCACACCCGGCCCATACACAAGCAGAGATGTAACACCATAGAACGGTGCAAAGATACACGCAACCCCGGCAATACACAGCGAGAGATGTACCCCATAGACTGAGTGCAAAGATCCCCCACACCCCGGCCCATACACAGAAGGATGTAACCCCTAGACTGAGTGCAAAGATCCCCCACACCCCCGGCCATAGACAGCGGACATATTATATTATTAATATTATAATTTATTTTTAAAGCGACCATCAGTCCAGGGCGCTGTTACATTCGAGGGGGTTTACATACATTACTATAAGTCAACGAGGTAACAGTGATAAGGAGAGAGATAATGGACATCTGCACGACAGAGGGGGAGAGGACCCTACCCGCGAGGGCTTACATCTACAGGGGGGGAAAGAGACAGTGAGGTGGGGGCAGACGCATGTATGTGAGGAAGTAGTGACAAGTTTAGTGAAGTTTAGTGACATATGTGCCCCATAGTTTAGTGACATAGTTTAGTGACAAGTTTAGTGACATATGTGCCCCATAGACCGAGTGCAAAGATACCCCACACCCCGGCCCATACACAGCGAGAGATGTACCCCATAGACCGAGTGCAAAGATACCCCCACACCCCGGCCCCATACACAGCGAGAGATGTACCCCATAGACCGAGTGCAAAGATATCCCCCACACCCCGGCCCCATACACAGCGAGAGATGTACCCCATAGACCGAGTGCAAAGATCCCCCCACACCCCGGCCCATACACAGCGAGAGATGTACCCCATAGACCGAGTGCAAAGATACCTCACACCCCGGCCCAAACACAGCCAGAGATGTACCCCCAAGACCGAGGGCAAAGATCCCCCACACCCCGGCCCATACACAGCGAGAGATGTACCCACTAGACAGAGTGCAAAGATTACCTCACCACCCTGGCCCATACACAGAGAGAGATTTGTACCCATAGACGAGTGCAAAGATCCCCCCACACCCGGCCACATAAGACACAAAGAGATGTTACCCACATCTGAGACCGAGTGCAAAGATACCCCCAACACCCCGGCCCCATACACAGCGAGAGATGTACCCCATAGACCGAGTGCAAAGATATCCCACACCCCGGCCCATACACAGCGAGAGATGTACCCCATAGACCGAGTGCAAAGATCCCCCACACCCCGGCCCATAGACAGTGAGAGATGTACCCCATAGACCCCCCACACCACGGCCCATGCACAGCGAGAGATGTACCCCATAGACGAGTTGCAAAGATTAACCACACCCCCGCCCATAGACAGCTAGACATGTACCCCATAGATCGAGTGCAAAGATCCCCCACACCCGGACCATACACAGCGAAGGATGTTTTACCCCATAGAACGAGTGCATAGATATCCCCTCACACACTACCCGGCCCACTACACCCAGCGCGAGAGATGTACCCCCATAGAAACGATAGTGCAATATGATATCCCCACAACCCCGGCCACATTACCCACTGCTGAGAGATGTACACCCACTAGACGAGTGCTAAAAGATACCCCCAACAAACGCCCAGGCCCTTACACATGCCGACCATGATGTACCCCATAGGACGAGTGCAAAGTTCCCCCCACGCAACAACGGCACATTTGACTGCCCTCCGAAACGAGGATGTACCCATAGATCCTAGTGCACTATGTTCTCCCCCCCTCACCCCGGCCACATAGACAGGCGATGAGATGTGCCCAATAGATCCGAGTGCAAAGATCCCCCCACACCCGGCACTGCCATACCACTAGCGAGAGATGTTCAACATATAGATCCGATGTGACATATAGAATCCCCCCATTAACACGGCCCAGACTAACGACGAACGTCGTCTGCTTACAACTCAGTGTAGACCCGACGATGCCACAAGATACTCCCACACCCCCACGGGGGGCACCAATAAACAGCCGAGTAGTATCGTACACCATAGAAACGAGTGCAAATGATCCCCTCACCCCGGCACCAATTACCGCGAGTTCATTGTACCCAATAGACAGAGATGACAACGATCCCACCTACAAACAACTCAGGCCACACTATACACAGAGAGATCTCCATGTTCATTACGACCGAGTGCCACTGGACTATTAAGTATGTAGACTTCAAATTCTTTAATCAATAGAGTTTTTAGTGCGTTTACGTTAATAAGGATTTTTCGTGCAACTTCTATGCCATGCCGTACATTGCTTGCTCTTATTAGGCTAGGAGCGACCCATTACATTGAATTCTGATCTGCGTTTGTTTAGGACACCCCATATGTTGTGTACCGATACACTGCTTGCTCTGCTATCAATATTCGGCAGCTACACACTCAGCATAAAACCCCATACATTCTCCATGCTCATGCTACAGCGGCGCCTTTAGCAGTACTAGGTAACACCGTGTCTCTGTTGAGCCTCAGCACTATCTCCTGGCTATGTCACGGGACCACTGTAACGACACTAAGACACCATATTATGTATTCAAACAAAATAATGTTTACGCTTCTGCTGATTAATCCATGTGCACTACAATTGAAGGAGGAGCATCATCCAGTGGATGGCGTACCTTTTAT
The DNA here is from genome assembly GCA_025379985.1 of Phyllomedusa bahiana. Classification (NCBI taxonomy): domain Eukaryota; kingdom Metazoa; phylum Chordata; class Amphibia; order Anura; family Hylidae; genus Phyllomedusa; species Phyllomedusa bahiana. Next base: position 76,794 of record JAODAL010008494.1, read on the forward strand.
CACTTAATCCCTAGACTAAATACCACGGATATTAGACCGTGATTAACAAACTAATTTTTTATCCCTGACAATTCTATTTACTGCGCTAGCATCTACTCATGCTTTCCTTTCCTGTTGAGTAGTGATGGCCGTGGTATGTAGGGCTAGACCCTGTCGGTTTGTGCTGGTGGGCGTTTTGCCGCGAGGTATTTGTGCCCGGAAGTTTGTAGTGTTGGTTGTAGTTCTTTTATCGTGCCGTCGGCTGTTTCTATGGTAGTTTGATTCATTGTTCAATAATGGGAGAGCATGGGTGCCACAGAGTGTAGTTATTGGACTTGTTATCTTGGCGGAGCGAGTTTTAGTGTTAGGTTTTGGCAGGGTCCTTTTTTGGAAGCGGCATGTTTGTTAGAATTTGTTTGGGTGTCGACGGTGTAACAGTGGTGGCAGATTTTTATAGGAGCTATATTCTCTTGCTACATAATCTTGGTGCGAGTTGAGTGCATGGTGGGCGTGATTCGTGGGTATGTGTAGGCCAGGCAAGTTGATATTGTAGTTTTATTCTGGGTAATGTGGGCTGAAAGGACTGGCGCACGATAGGAGGCGTAGTGGAGCATGTACCATTATGTCAAAGGCTGTCATCGATGTGATGGTTTTGTATCATCAGTGTTATTTGGAAGACATAGTATTGTAGTTGCTATCGTGTTATGGCTTGTAAAACTATGGGGGTGAATTTTAGTAGAGTGTTTCCGCTGTTAATAGTGTGGAGGAATGCGTGGTGAACTAATCCCCAGCCCATGGTACAAGGTGTAGGTAGGGGGTTAAGTACGGAGACCCCAAAAACACCAACGGACAGTCTGTGTGTGTCTAGTGTTTTGAGAGGGTACTTTGGAAGCTGTTTCGTCATGTGTTGGCACGTGATGTCGTCAAATTATTTGGGAGGCAAGTATTTAGTAAGCTGGTCAGGATTTGAATATTCGTGTCTATCCATAGGTGCACGTATTTTACAGTAGCTCTATTTTCTTGCTACACAGGGGGCAGTATTTTAGTAGTTATAATCTTCTAACCCCCCCCCCTCCGTACATAGGAGGCACGATTTATAGTAGTTATATTTTCTCTACATGCATTCTTTGGAGCGGCTGCTGTTCACATTAAGACGTAGTGACTATCCTTGTACCCACTGGGGCCCAGGCTGTATTATCTGCGCTAGTTATATTCTAATGTACTCATAGGATAAGCTGCTTTCACATATTGAGCTTGCTTTTACTTCGCTGTTCATACAGGGGTGAAGTTGTACTCTTTGATAGGGACTTTTATGCTGAGGTCTTAGGCTGCATGGTGAGTGTGGTGAGGTGTGAGCAAGGTTAATGTGTGTGTCTGATCGGCTGATGTATGATGAAGCTGGCGTGCAATGGAGAGGCTTCTCAATTGATAAGTCGGGATGGCTGGTAACACGACAATGGTGGAGTGGGGATGTAAGGGTAATGTGGTTGGTAATATGATAGTAGTTAAGTGCGAAATGGCTGGGTTGATGGAGAGGGATATATTGGGAGGAATGGTGCAGTGCTGGTGGGTAGATGGCCCTGTCAATGTGTACATTAGGAGCAAGCTTACGTTATGGGTTATGTCTTCATCAAGGCTACCTACACACGGCCGAAGCCAGTTTTCCTTTCAGTTGTTATAATTCTTGAATCAAGTACCGTTGGCACGTATTTATTGTATGTGCTTTTAATTTTAATATGTTTTAAGGACAGGACCTAGTATCTCACTCTATAATAGAAGTTTTATTCTCACATGTTATTAGCGGACGGCTGTATTCTTCAGTTTTGATTAATATTCTTGTAGTCACAGGCATTGCAGTATATCCATCTGTCTGTTATACATATCCTTGTTACATAGGTGAGCAATGTTGAATTTAGAGTAGTTATCCTTTCAGGTATCTTATACAGCGGCGCACTAACGTATATTTTTGGTAGGGTTCGTGTCAGTACATCTGACGTCATAGTGATAAACGGCTCTGTAATCAGTTATGCTTGTCACATTTTTTCATGTTCATGGCGGAACAATTTGTAGATATTTAGTTGTTGTGTATGACTTTCCTATGCCACTGTTACTCATTGCATAGTCTAGCCTAGATGCTATGTACGTGACTTAACTACTGGGAAGATTAAGCAGATTGTGCTGTGAGAAATCATTGCTGCAGTAGTGGCATGTTAGCCAGATTATTATGTGGAAGTCGGATTGGTGTGGTATGAAGTAGGATACTTTCGCTTTGCAAGGCCCAGCTCCTCAGCTTCCTCCTCCTTAACCACCTCCTTATACTCACACCGAGTCCCAGTTGCCGGGTCCTCCTGCACAAAAAGTCTATAGAGCCCGCCAGAACCGGACGTGTACGGAAAATGGACGGCTAACTGATTGACTGCACTACGTTGATTCCGTCACATTCAACAAGCAAGAAGTTGGGGTTTTGTGTATCAACTCAAGTCTGCAAGAATTTATGCATATAGTAATGACGGCCAGTACTCAGACCGGACGCACAGCACATAGCGCCTTCACGCGAGGAAAAACAACCAAGCTCCCATGTTTCAACTAGGCTTTTGGTGCTTTAGAGTCTGCTGTGCTGTGTATCTCAATATACTATCCTGTGTGATACTGCCTGCTGAGACTGTGTATCATAATTTCTATACTGTGTGATACAGTTGCTCGTAAGCTGTGTATCTAATTCAACCCCCCCCCCCCCTATCCTGTGCTGATACTCGTCTTGAGCCTGCGCCCCCATATCCCACTCACCCCTATCCTGTGTGATACAGTCTGCTGTGCTGCGTATCTAATCTATCCTGTGTGATACAGTCTGCCTGAAGATGTGTATTCTAATCTTATCCTATGTGATACTGTCTGACTGAGCCTGTGTATCTAATACCTATTCCCTGTGTGTACTGTCTGCTGAGCTGTGTATCATAATCCATATCCGTGTGATACTGTCTGCTGAGCCGTGTATCTATCAGTGTGATACTCCTCTGCTGAGCTGTGTATCTAATCCTATCTTTGTGTGATACTGTCGGCCTGATGCTGGTGTTCTAATCCTATACTGGTGATACTGCCTGCTGAGCTGTGTATCTAATCCTATCCTGTGTGATACTGAGTGGATTGCGGACCTATGACCTCCCGATAGTGATCACTGTTCTTCTCATCTCGCGCAGTGCATGCTGGGTAATTGACAGCACTTGTATATGACATAAAGCTCTGCTTCCTGCCCCGGCTGTTCTTTCTCTGCGTCTTCTTTAAGACGAGCGACCTCCATTGTGTCCCCACAGAACACTAGAAGTGGTTTTAAAAATAAAATTCCCTTTATGTTTTCTCACATAACTCGACTTGTTTTGATCAAAGAACAGGAAGCGGTTTTCAGCGTCTCCCGTATTGTGCTCAGACCCCCCCACCCCTGCCCCTGTGTTATACACACCCTGGTGGTGTAACAAGCCGGGGACAATGTCAGCGCTTGTGCGAGTTTGATTCTGACATGAAGAAATCCGCGGTGTGGGGGGAAGAACTGATGAAGCAATGGCGGGACTTTGGCAGACATATACAGTGGGCCTTATGAAGCTGTCTAGTAGTAAGACTGTCTTTGTTGCCCATAGCAACCAATCACAGCCCATAGCAACCAATCAGAGCTCACAGCGACCTACCAGAGCCAACAGTAACCAATCAGATCTCATAACAACCAATCGTAGCTCATAGCAACCGAGTCCATAGCAATCAATCAGAACCCATAGCAACACAATAAGAGCTAAATAGCGACATCAGAGCAATAGCAACCCAATCAGAGCCCATTAGTACCAATCAGCGCTCATAGCGACCAATCAGAGCCCATAGCAACCAATCAGAGCCCATAGTACCAATCAGCGCTCATAGCAACTAATCAGAGCTCAGCTTCATTTCATATAATGCTATGGAAAAATGAAAGCTGAGCTTCTGATTGATTGGTGGGCTTGATATGGGCTTTATGGTTGCTATGAGCGTGATTGGTTTGCATGGGCTCTGGATGGATTACTCATGGCTTGATTGGTTGAGTGGGCTCTGATTGGTTTGCTGTGGATATGATTGGTTGCTATGTGCTCTGATTGGTTGCTATGTGCTCTGACTGGTTTCTGTGGGCTCTGATTGGTTGTGAAGGGTTCTGATTGGTTGCTATGAACTCAGATTGGTTGCTATGGGCTCTGATTGGTTGCTATGGGCAACACAGACAGTCTTACTGCTAGACTGTTTTCATACATAAGACCCTACGAGTGTTGTAATGGAGGACTACATCAAGGGGCCAACATACTAGCCCCTCAAAAATATCCGATGTTGTATAGGGTCTACTGCCAATATAATATATACTGACTAAGCTGAAGACCTAAAGATTCAGCCGTGACTGCAGTTACTCTCTCTATCCAGAGCCATCTTATCCATCGGGCACACTAAGCAGTTGATTGAGGGCCTGACAAGCATAGGGGGCCCAGGTGACAGATGTATGTAGGTCGGGGCTGCTTTATTTTATTGTTTGTTCTTTGGATATAAACTATGGTGGAGCAGGGAACTCTCGGCTCCCTGCCCTGCCAATTAGTCTTGTAGGCTGCCTAGACAAAATCCGAGGGGTGACCCCAGGACTGGGACAATATATTCTGGTGCCCTAGCCAAATAACACATATAGCGCCCCCAAATGGAAAATTCAGCCCACTCTGTGCCTCCTTGCACCCCCTTTTTTGCTTGGAATGAAGTGGCGCCCTAGGTGATCACCTATCTTCCGCTACCCGTTATCCCAGCCCTGGGTGTCCCAACATAGGTGACCTGATGATACAGGTGTGCTTGGTGTTGACTAGAGGTATGGGCATCATGTATTGCTTTGGCACGGCTAGAGGCATGGCCTGGTTGTTATGTATTAGAGAAGGGTCCACTATGCCCGCTGGCCCATAAGATGTTCCTGTCTCTGTCCCACTCCTACCGTGTCTCAAATTTGCAGGAAGCTGAGATATGGGGCCATTTGACATAAACGAAAATTGAGATTGACCCACTTGTCCTTGAATGTCACGAGAACAGCTGAAGCAAAAGCATCACCTTGTATCTAAGGGGCCGTTTACACTGTGCCCTATCATTTAGACCAGGCATCCTCAAACTGCGGCCCTCCGCGGGTTGGAAATACAACTTCCCATCATTCCCACTGCTATAGATTATATAAATGCATGATGGGAGTTGTAGTTTCCCAACAGCTGGAGGGCCGCAGTTTGAGGATGCCAGATTTAGACGACGCAAATTTTACACAAGTATGTATCGGCACATAGTGTCAATTCATTGACGCGTTTTACACGCTGATTATAATAAAGTGCCTTTATTATTATAGTCTGAAATAGGCTGAAATTCGAGCTCGCAATTTGTGGTACCGACAAAAAGCCGTGGCCTGGACTTCCCGGACGCCTGCGAGTATGACATACGAGGAGAAGTTATATTGGGGCAGTTGCTTTTGGGTGGAGTCAGGCTTCCTATATAAAACACACTGTAAAGAGCGCCAATGAATTTTATAGGCTTTACCGCTCTTCCCATGTTCCCTTACGCTGACTGCTTTGCATTGCAGTTTCCTTCTCTGCACAGTAACGCTGAGTAACTGGAATCATGAGATTGTTCAGTCACGTATTAGGAAGAAAAAATAACAAATGCTTAATTCAGTTAGGAGTCAGAAAATGAGACACCTCTGCCCTCCGGCCGGGCTTCGTGTTCAGCTCCTGATGCTGGCGGCCATTTTGTAAGGTATAAACCCCATTCGGATATAAAGGCCTCTTAGGCTACATCCGGATGACGAGTAAAGTCGGATTCTGCCGTTGAAAACTGCGTTGGACAAGTATTTCCTGTGGATTTACAGTCAGAAAATGAGTTCTGAGGCCTATTACACTAAGGACGACACGTCCGAAAATGGTTGTCACCGCGGCAGTTTTTAGGCGCATTAAAACAGTGTAAAGTGCACCAGAGTGTATGACCCTTTCAGAAATCTGGCATCAGGTATAGCTTGCATAGTAAACTTAATGCGCATTGTGCAAATCGTGGTGCATAACCCTGTGCAAAACGTATTGAAAACATGTTTTAGTTTTGATTTTAGATGAGTATTTCAAGTCATGATCCGTATGGATTCCGACTTGAAATACTTGTCGTGTGGACGAGTATTAGTGTATGTTCACATGCCGTCTTTTGGGGCGGAATTGTGCTGCAAAACGCCCTGACATACAGCATATAACTATGGTAATTTATTGCTCTCATACCTAGTGATGGCTCTTTCCACTGTCTAAGTAGTAGCGCCATGCAGTGACCAAGTAATAGTACCATAAAGTCTCCACATAATTTTGCCATACAGTGTCCAAGTAATGATACCATATACTAAGTAATACAGTGTCCTACTAATAGTGCTACATAGTGTTTTTTAGTAATAATGCCACACAGTGACCATGTAATAGTGCCATACAGTGTCCTACTAATAGTGCTATATAGTGTTTGAGTAATAATGCCACACAGTGACCATGTAATAGTGCCATACAGTGTCCTACTAATAGTACTGTATAGTGTTTGAGTAATAATGCCACACATTGACCATGTAATAGTGCCATAAAGTCTCCACATAATATTGCCATACAGTGTCCAAGTAATAGTGTCATACAGTGTCCTACTAATAGTACTATACAGTGTTTGAGTAATAATGGCACACACTGACCATGTAATAGTGCCATAAAGTCTCCACATAATATTGCCATACAGTGTCCAAGTAATAGTGCCATACAGTGTCCTACTAATAGTACTATATAGTGTTTGAGTATTAAGGCACACACTGACCATGTAATAGTGCCATAAAGTCTCCAACATAAATATTGCCATACAGTGCCAAGTAATAGTGCCATACAGTGTCCTACTAATAGTACTATACAGTGTTTGAGTAATAATGGCACACAGTGACCATGTAATAGTGCCATACAGTGTGCTGGTAATAGTGCCATGCAGTATCTTAATAATAGTGTTCAAGCATGCCCAGTAGTACCAGTGTCCAATAAATACTGCCATACAGTGTCCAAATAATTGTGACATATAGAGTAAAGTAAGTAAATGCGCCTAACAGTGACCAAATAATAGTGCATTATGGTGCCTTGTTAATATGTTAATGCTGTACAGTGCCCATAGAACGTCCATGTAATAGTGTCACACTGTGCTCGTATGACAGTGTATCCCCAAATAGTTCATTGGTAGAGAGCTGACTGGCGCCGGGCGCTTGGATGAAGCTGGCGGCGGTGCTGCTGTTCTTCTCCGGATCTGGGCGGTCGCATCTCGCTGACCGTGCTGTTATAACCTAGCAATAGCCGTAATGTTATAAGATGAGAACACCCCACATAAAATCCTCCATTTCCATTCTGATTTCCAGCACTGGGGTCACCTCTACATCCAACCTGACAGAAGTGACCAGGAGTGAGGCTGTCACCCTGCTTGACCTCGCCTGATAATAAATGGGTGGATAATTTCAGTTTACAACCACATTCAGCGGCACTGAGGCGAGGGTGACAGGGCAGAGGGCATGATGCCTCCTTCTCCTTTCTCCTCCAGTATTTTATCCATTTTCTCCATATCTACAGAAGACTTCCAGGTTCCCACACTGCGGGCATCGGCGCCCACCTGGCACTGCTCTTGTAGACAAGCTGTGTTTTGTGCTGGCAGAGAGGAGTATTATGGACAGATTAGAAGTAAAACCACCAGTGGTCGGGGACTAAGCGCGTTCTGTTGGTTCATTTACACCAAGACGCTGGATATAGTTGTGCCCTGGGACGTCTGCGGTGGAGAGCGCTTATTTACTGCGGGCAGAGGCAGGGTGACTCAGCTCTGTAATTATTACATCACAGACACTTCTCAGCTTCCAAATCTTCACATGAAGTCATTCTCATATCCATGGGACTTACCATTATCACATGACCAGGTTTGGAGGAGCAGGGGAAAACCACAGTTGGCTCCTGGGTATGGTGGGCCTCTGAGAATAGCAGGTCTGGGGTTGCTTTTCAGTTAGAAAAGCAGAAAACAAGAGGCATGTGCAGTCATGTACCATAGCTGTAGGATGGGTCCCAGGAATCAACTCCCCTGGTGGCCCCAAGAACTAACTCCACTGGTGGCCCCCAGAGTCAAGTTCACTGGTGGGCCCCAAGAATCATCTCCACTGGGTCTAAAGATCATCTCCCACTGGTCCCCAAGAATCAACTCCACTGGGGTCTAAAATTCATCCCCACTGGTGGCCCAAGAATCAACTCCACTTTGGGCCCCAAGAATCATCCCACTGGTGGCCTCAAAAATCCCCCCCACTGGTGGGTCCAAGAATCACCTCCACTGCTGGCCCCAAGAACCCATCTCCACTGGGGGGGCCCAAGAATCATCTCCACTGGTGGGCCCAAGATATCTCCACTGGGGCCAAGAATCATCTCCACTGGTGGCCCCAAGAATCATATCCACTAGGGGGCCCCAAAAAATCACCTCCACTGCTGGCCCCAAGAATCATCTCCACTGGTGGGCCCAAGAATCATCTCCACTGGTGGGCCCAAGAATCATCTCCACTGGTGGGGTCCCAAGAATCATCTCCACTGGGGGTCTCAGAATCATCTCCACTGGTGGCCCCAAGAATCAACTCCACTGGGGGTCTCAGAATCAACTCCACTGGGGGTCTCAGAATCATCTCCACTGGTGGCCCCAAGAATCAACTCCACTTGTGGGCCCCAAGAATCATCCCCACTGGTGGCCCAAGAATCACCTCCACTGGTGGCCCCAAGAATCATCTCCATGGTGGGCCCAAGAATCATCTCCACTGTGGCCCCAAGAATCACTCCACTGGTGGGCCCAAGAATTTCCACTGGTGGGCCCAAAAAATCATCTCCACTGGTGGGCCCAAGAATCAATTCCACTGGTGGGCCCAAGAATCATCTCCCCTGGTGGCCCAAAGAATCATCTCCACTGGTGGCCCCAAGAATCATCTCCACTGGTACGCCCAAGAATCATCTCCACTTGTTCGCCCAAGAATAAACTCCACTGGTGCGGCCCAAGAATCATCTCCACTGGTGGGCCCAAGAATCATCTCCACTGGTGGGCCCAAGAGTCATCTCCACTGGTGGCCCCAAGAATCATCTCCACTGGTGACCCAAGAATCATCTCCACTGGTGGCCCCAAGAATAAACTCCACTGGTGGGCCCAAGAATCATCTCCACTGGTGGCCCCACGAATCATCTCCACTGGTGGGCCCCCAGACTCAACTCCACTGGTGGGCCCCAAGAATCACCTCCACTGGTGGCCCCAAGAATCATCTCCATGGTGACCCCAAGAATCAACTCCACTGGTGGCCCCAAGAATCACTCCACTGGTGGGCCCAAGAATCACTCCACTGGTGGCCCCAAGAATCAGCCCCACTGGTGGACCTTAGGCCATTTTTTCCAAAACGGCTTAATGCAGGGTAATTACGCCCCGCATTGCGCCGTGTGGATGGGGGGGAAACGGGGGGGGCCGACACCTCGCCCGGGCCCTAGACTATCATTTCTAGCGGCGGATACGCCGCTATAAATGTCATTTACTTCTTTCTCGCTCGGGTTTCCCGAGCGGGGAAGGAGACGTAATCCATAGTTCTCTATTGGAACAGTGCATTTCCGTAAAGACTGGGAGGATTTCAGCCCCTAATTTGCACGTACGCCGCGGGTAGGGCCGAAATACGTGCCCAAATAAGCCGTGTGAACTAGCCCAAGAATCATCTCCCTGGGGGCACCAGAATCAACTCCATTTGGGCTCCAAGAATCATCTCAATTGGTGGCTCCAAGAATCATTCTCCATGGTGGGCCCCAAGGGAAACATCTCCATGGTGGCCCAAGAATCATTCCATGCTGGCTCCAAGAATCATCTCACTGGTGGCTCCAAAATCATCTCCATGGTGGCCCAAGAAAACATCTCGACTGGTGGGCCCCGAGAATCAACTCCCCTGGTGGGACCCCAAGAATTTAAACTCCACTGGTGGGCCTAAGAATCATCTCCAATGGTGGGCCCCAGAATCATCTCCACTGGGGGCCCAAGAATTTATCTCCAAATGGTGGGCCCCAAGAATCATCTCCACTGGTGGGCCCAAGAATCACCTCCACTGGTGGGCCCCAAGAATCATCTCCACTGGTGGGCCCAAACATACACTCCACTGGTGGGCCCCAAGAATCATTCCACTGGTGGGCCCAAGAATCAAACCCCCACTGGTGGGCCCAAGAATCACTCCACTGGTGGGCCCAAGAATCATCCCACTGGTGGCTCCAAGAATCAGCACCACTGGTGGCCCCATGAATCAAACTCCACTGGTGGCCCCAACAATCATCTCCACTGGTGGGCACCAAGAATCACCGCCACTGGTGGGCCCCAAGAATCACCGCCACTGGTGGGCCCCGATTGTTGCTCTTAGGTTTTCTGTGGTGAAGGAAAGGTATTAGATTAGCCCATGGTAGTACATTTGCCTATCATTCCCTTTGGGTGCTGTAGTGACTGACAGTATTAAAGGGACCAATTGTGCCCTTTTTATTTTTGTCCTAGGACTGAAATGTTTGTGACCCCTCCGGGCATTCAGGTACAGGGCGCTATCAGTATGCGATGAATCTTGCATTGTATTTACTGTTCTATAACGAGCCCTGAAATAACCGCGGCTCCGGGCTCACAGCTAAAATACATATTTCATCAGGAGAAGTATTCACACTTTCTTTCCATTACTGTCTAAATATAAAGGGAGGATAACGAGTTTTAATATTCCACAGCGGAGAGCAGTCTGGGTCCTCTGCTGTCACCAAGGAGCTTCAGAGCTATTAAAGGGACAGGGACGTTTACTGTCATATTTACTTTGATAGAGAAACTATCATGGAGGGGGATGTTAGGGAGTTCTCCGCCTACAGTTACTTTAGCTGTGAGAGCTCTATTGAGCAGGTTTTTGGGGTAACATTTTCTTCCACCTGTTCTACATTTGGCATTGTGCCAGTTTGAGCTGGAGACCTGAGTAACCTGAGACAGACTGGTTGGTAGAGGACGTCTGCCACCCCCATAAAAGGCTGTAGCATAAACTCTCATCAAAATAACATCTGTAATTTTCAGTGAATCTCGCTAATAATTTTAGGCGACATGTCAGAATAGAGGCGCCTCCACGCCAGTTTTAAGGCACATGACATGAGTGTATAGTGCACCTGAATGAAGGAACCTGTCAAAAATCTGGCGTCTGGTCTACCTTGCATTGTAAAATGGATGCGCCTATCTAAACACATAGCAAAATGTAGGTGCGTAGCATATCATTGCTGGCATATTTGATGCCCCTACTTTAGGCGCATTCAGATGTGTCACGTCTGGCGTATAATGCACCTGGTTTTGGTGCACGACAGTTCATTTATATAGAGAACAGGGTGTCAACAGCCTTTTGGCACAAAATACGTCCAAAAAATGGTGCAGCCTAATGGGACGTCACCCTTGGGGTTCATGGGGGCTGACATAGACATCTGTCAGTTTCAGTGGGACGCACTAATAACTTAGGACATGTCAGAAAAGAGGCGCACCATTTTATTGGTGTATTTTGCACCAAAAAACTGTTGTAGCTCTATTCTATATATGTATGAAGAGTCGTACATCCAAACTAGGGGCAGTTTGCACCAGACACGACACTTTTGAATGCGCCTAAGACAGTGATTTTCAACCTTTTTGAGCCGCGGCACACTTTTTACACTTAAAAAAGTCCCGGGGCACACCACCAACCAAAATGGCACAAAATGACACTAAAACAGTACATATTATACATATAGTTAATAATATCGATTCTAGCCAGAGATGCCCACCCCTGTAGCCACTGTGCCTCCATTGTAGCCAGTGATGCCCCCTTGTAGCCAGTGATCCCCCCTTGTAGCCAGTGATGCCCCCCTTGTAGCCAGTGATGCCCCACTTGTAGCCAGTGGTGCCCCCATTGTAGCCAGTGTGCCCCCATTGTAGCCAGTGTGCCCTCATTGTAGCCAGTGTGCCCCCATTGTAGCCAGGATGCCCCACTGTAGCCAGTGATGCCCCCCTGTAGCCAGTGTGCCCCCCTTGTAGCCAGTGATGCCCCACTTGTAGCCAGTGATGCCCCCCTTGTGTAGCCAGTGATGCCCCAAGGTAGCCGTGTGCCCCATTGTAGCCAGTGTGCCCTCATTGTAGCCAGTGTGCCCCATATGTATCCAGGATGCCCCATTGTACCCGTGATGTCCACCTCCTGTAGCCATGTTGCCCCCTTGTACCAGTGATGCCCACTTGTACGCCATGATGCCCGGCCATGTAGCCAGTGTGCCCCATTGTAGACCAGTGTGCACCCTGTAGCCAGTGTGCCCTCATTGTAGCCAGGATTCCCCTTTGTACCCAGGTGCCCCCTTGTAGCCATTGCCCCCTTGTACCCCGGTGTCCCCTTGTAGCCAGTGTCCCCCCCTTGTACCGGGGCCCCCTTTGTGCCAGTGTGCCCCCCTTGTACCCAGGATGCCCCCATTGTAGCCAGTGTCCCCCTTTTGTACCCCCAGTGTGCCCCTTAATTAATTATAAAAAAAAAAGATTACCACCGGGGGTCCGGCGCGTCCCGGTCCGGAGTGTCCCCATGGGAGCTCGACCCGGTATAAGCAGGGACGTCACACGCTGTTATGCTGTACGCAGCCCCCAGGGGTTATCGGCGGCGAGTGCCAGCCAAGAGACCCAGCTCACGGGGGGCGCGGTGAGAGCTGTGCGCCCACCTGTGACGCTGATACAGGGGAGGTAGTCAGGACGGGAAGATCGTCCCGCTCCTCCCTGCAGCTGCTGGCTCTGCGCGGCTGTTTATAAAACAGTCGCGCAGAGTCAGGGGCGCTCCTCCGGGCGGGCAGGGCGGCCGCGGCGCCCCCCGCGGGTGAGCGGAGCCTCGGCGCCCCGGGCGACCGCCCGCCTGCCCGCCCCTAGGAACGGCCCTGAACAAAACACAGGGGCACCATAGTTTGGGGAACTTTCCCCGCGGCACACCCGACCATGTGTCACGGCACACTAGTTGAAAATCACTGGCCTAAGATATACTATGCAAGGTAGACCAGACGCCAGGTTCATACATTCGTCTGCACTATACGCTTATTTAATGCGCTTTAAAACTGGCGTAAAGGCGCCTCTTTCCTGACATGTCTCCCTTAGGGTGTCATGTATGTACGAGGCTGCGCCAGAAATCTGGCGTCTTTTCAGCCTGAAAACTATCCCTGTTCGCTCTATTTGTAACCACTCCAATATCAGGCGCATTACAGAGCTCCCTCGGCACTTTGTACTGCACCTGATTTCGGGAGGGGTGCGGGGGGGGGGGGGGGGGTGCGCGGGAAGCCGGGAGCACTAGAACCGTACAAAGCTCTACATTTATAGCTTCAGTGCGGCAAATCCAGGTCATTACTGCTGGAACAGGTAGAGCACTTTCAAAGTGGTTTACCTGAGCCAGAAGTGTCGCTTAGCAGCTAGAAAGCGCTAAATCTATGACCCGCAGTAGAACAGGTTCATTTTACACTACTAATGTGCGCAATAAAATTGGTGTCTGGGCGCAAAAAATCATACACATCTTCCTTAGTGTCCGTAGGGGCTTGACATAGACACAAGAAGATCTTATATCTCCCAAGATTACTGAAAGCTGAAGAGTACTATGGTGTCCTCATAACAGTGCCAACTACAGTGTCCCAGTAGCAGCCAGAGTGGGCACCACTGGATATTATCTTGGGCACACCATCCACTATTGGTGTCACAATGTAGGGCGTGGTCCTGCTGAATCTGGAGGCTGCACCAGGTCCCCAGGGTTGATTGCATAGATATTCGCCGGACTCCATCGGATCGCTGGGAGTACTGTTGACCCGATTGAGCAGGGGAATCCCCTTTCATTATGCTGCGGCCATTGACCTAGTCTATCAAAGTGTTAAACGGCGGGGATCAGAGACTTTCTCCGGTTCCTGATGTTCAGCGACTGCTGTAGGAACGGAACTGTTAACAGCGCTAGGAGCCGCAAACCCTGTTAGAAGACCTGCACCGCCCGCCGGCTAAAGTCAGAGAGCGGTCAGCAAGGGGTTCAAAAAATATTTGTTTTAGGTAGGGTCTTCATAGCAGCCAATCTGTCAGACTGTTTTGCTCACGGCTTGACTGGCACCATGCTGACAGCGAAGACAGGGGCGTAGATACAGGGGGTGCAGCGGCAGCCGTTGCTACCGGGCCCTGCAGCCTGAGGGGGCCCAAAAGCCCTCCTGCCACATAAGAAGATACCAGTATTGAAAATGGCGCATGGTAAGTGGGGGCCCCATTTCACTTTTTGCACTAGGGCCCAAGAGCTTGAAGTTACGCCTCTGAGCGGAGTAGAAGGAAACCAGCTTGAGAGCGGCCACTCCAGCACGTTCCCTATCTAATACTAATAACAAGCTTAGGTGGAGAACCCCTTTAAAAATATAAATGTGTAAACTATTCGTTTTTTAACCTTTCATTTCTTTCGTCTGATCCCGACGATACAAGTGAAGGGAGACGCGTGTGCTCGCGCCATGGGCCTGGGTTGTGTCCATGCATGTAACGCTCCTGCTGCAGGGCGAGGGATACGGTGAGGGGAGCAGGTCCGGGCAGGAACGTCTCCTACTAAGCATGAGTAACACGTTGCAGCTCATGATGTCACAGCGGGCTTATCACGGCCTTCAGGCGTGGGCTCACATTGTGCTCGGGAGGCAGGTTCAGGCCAGTGCTCTGCTGTGAACACAAGAATATCGCCTAATGCACAACCAGAGCCCCAAAATCCAGTGCAAAAACTAGACCAAGTCAGAGGGAAATTTTCGGAGAACGTTTTGGTTTGGCCACACACATCTCAATCCCTCTGTGCAGGATTAGCTCCAGGCTCATGTGGGCCATTATATCAGTCATCACTTCTCATGCCCATGCCCAGTGGGCCCTGGCGTTTTTGCAGGTTCACCTTCCTCTTTACCAGTGTTCCCCAACTCCAGTCCTCACACCCCACCAACAGGTCATGTTTTCAGGGTCTCCCACTGAATGCACTGACCATAATTACATCACCTGTGCAATACTGAGGAAATCCTAAAAACGTGACCTGTTGGTGGGTCCTGAGGACTGGAGTTGAGAAACACTGCTCTATACCATCAGAGGACAGAGAAAATAAACATGTCGGTCTGCAACTGAGTGCTCCTCACTGTTGGGTTGGGGCTATAGTGATGAACAAATGACTCAAATCCACCACCGTAAAAAAAAAAAAAAAATGTCAAAAATAAATGCCTTAGTGCTGAGAACCCGTCTGCCGGCCTCCAGATGTGGCTGATGTACACAAGTGATACCACATTTTTTAGAACAAAAAGTAAAAAAAAAAAAAAAACAATCAGACCTCAGTAAAAATAAAATACAATAAAAAAGACAAAAGAAAAATCCAGACATGTGGGCTTCATGGAGCGTGTGTCAGAGAGCTTGCACCTGTGTGACATACAGGAAGTGGTTATGTGGAGCAATAGTGCCGTCATCTCACTGACGCTGAACCTGCAGAAACAACCCAGAGACAATGAGGAGAACCGGCCCGAGAGTTCAGCTTCCCATCAAAGGGGAATCATGGGGGAGAGATAGAAAATGAGTTCAAATTGATGAGGCCCCTACTTAGACCATCCCAGAGTTCACACTCAGGACACTCGGCTGTTCAGTAGGTGCCATGACAGTATTTTAAAGGAACAGTATTATATAGTAGTTATATTCTTGTACATAGAGGGCAGTATTATAGTAGTTATATTCTTGTACATAGGGGGCAGTATTATAGCAGTTATATTCTTGTACATAGGGGGCAGTATTATAGTAGTTATATTCTTGTACATAGGGGACAGTATTATAGTAGTTATATTCTTGTACATAGGGGACAGTATTATAGTAGTTATATTCTTGTACATAGGGGCAGTATTATAGTAGTTAATCTGTACATAGGGGCAGTATTATAGTTAATTCTTGTACATATGAGGCAGTATTATAGAGTTAATCTTTTACATAGGAGGCAGTATTATAGTATTAGATTCTTGTACATAGGGGCAGTATTATAGTCAGTTATATTCTTGTACATATGAACAGTATTATAGTAGTTATATCTTGTACACAGGGGGCAGTATTATAGTAGTTATATTCTTGTACATAGGGGGCAGTATTATAGTAGTTATATTCTTGTACATAGGGTCAGTATTATAGCAGTTATATTCTTGTACATAGGGGACAGTATTATAGTAGTTATTCTTGTACATAGGGGCAGTATTATAGTAGTTATATTCTTGTACATAGGGGGCAGTATATAGTAGTTATATTCTTGTACATAGGGGGCAGTATTATAGTAGTTATATTCTTGTACATAGGGGCAGTATTATAGTAGTTATATTCTTTTACATAGGAGGCAGTATTATAGTAGTTATATTCTTGTACATAGGGGGCAGTATTATAGTAGTTATATTCTTGTACATAGGGGGCAGTATTATAGCAGTTATATTCTTGTACATAGGAGCAGTATTATAGTAGTTATATTCTTGTACACAGGGGGCAGTATTATAGTAGTTATATTCTTGTACATAGGGGCAGTATTATAGTAGTTATATTCTTGTACATAGAGGCAGTATTATAGTAGTTATATTCTTGTACATAGGGGCAGTATTATAGTAGTTATATTCTTGTACATAGGAGGGCAGTATTATAGTAGTTATATTCTTGTACATAGGAGCAGTATTATAGTAGTTATATTCTTGTACATAGAGGGCAGTATTATAGTAGTTATATTCTTGTACATAGGAGCAGTATTATAGTAGTTATATTCTTGTACATAGGAGCAGTATTATAGTAGTTATATTCTTGTACATAGGGGCAGTATTATAGTAGTTATATTCTTGTACATAGAGGGCAGTATTATAGTAGTTATATTCTTGTACATAGGGGCAGTATTATAGTAGTTATATTCTTGTACATAGGGGCAGTATTATAGTAGTTATATTCTTGTACATAGGGGGCAGTATTAGACTAGATATATTATTTTTATATAATTTAGATTTTATAGTTGTTTTACTGTCTGTCTGAAGTCCCAGCTGAGGTCACGAGGGGTGACTTGTTTCTGTAAACATTTCTGGTGCACAAATCTCATGACACGTCTCACATCCTCAGAGAAGTTCTCCTCACACCTCGCCTACGTCGTGACATTCTCAAGTCAAAGTTTTGAGAATTCGTTCCAGCCAGACTGTTTAATGACCGTCCCTTCGCTGACATTTCCTTAGTGAATATTGCCGTCAAACATTATCAGTGTGGAGAGATATTGGAAATAAATGAAGAGCTTTAAATAATTTTATTGCATCCTTTTTTTCCCTGTTTGAGAATCTGATCTCTGCCGCCTTCATATGAGTTATTTCCTCCCACAATGTTTAATGTCATTTATATCCTTCCCATGGAAATGGACGAAAGCCACAGAAGAATTAAAAACTGAGGTCCCGTCATCTGGCGCGCACCTTGGAGACGTTGGAGAATGATTTAGAGATACCTCTTCTCATGTGATTGACCAGAAGAGTTGTTTACGCTCATAAAACTGTACTGTTCTTATTCTGTATGACTCTTCTGGCACTCGGACATTATCTTGTGTGTGGCCTTTGTTGGGCCACAATGGTGAGTTGTTTTACTGACGCCTATGGTCGGTGAGACTTGTCTCTGTTCTCCAAACCGGGTTTTGGTCCTTCTGCTTTTTAGGTGAAAATAGAAGACGCTTACAGGGGTGTTCCCACCATAGACATTGATGGTGTATCGATAGGATATGCCATAAAAGCCTGATAGGTGCGAGTTCAACCTCTGGGAGCTATTTTGGGACTGGGCACCTGAAAGTACTTGCTCAGACTGAGAGCCGGTTGCGCTTGCGCATGACTCTCCATTCTGTGCTCGCCGTAACTGCAAATTCCCATAGAACAGAATGTAAAACACAGGGCTCCCCTGTACTGGGAACTCCCATAGAAAAGAATGGAGAACACCGCGCTCCCCTGTACTGGGAACTCCCATAGAACAGAATGGAGAACACAGTGCTCCCCTGTACTGGGAACTCCCATAGAAAAGAATGGAGAACACCGCGCTCCCCTGCACTGGGAACTCCCATAGAACAGAATAGAGGACACAGCGCTCCCCTGTACTTGAAACTCCCATAGAACAGTATGGAGAACACCGCGCTCCCCTGTACTGGGAACTCCCATAAAACAGACTGGAGAACACAGCGTGCTCCCCTGTACTGGGAACTCCCATAGAACAGAATGGAGAACACAGTGCTCCCCTGTACTGGGAACTCCCATAGAACAGAATGGAGAACACAGTGCTCCCCTGTACTGGGAACTCCCATAGAAAAGAATGGAGAACACAGCGCTCCCCTGTACTGGGAACTCCCATAGAACAGAAGGAGAAACACAGCGCTCCCCTGTACTGGGAACTCCCATAGAACAGAATGGAGAACACAGCGCTCCCCTGCACTGGGAACTCCCATAGAACAGTATAGAGGACACATCGCTCCCCTGTACTGATAACTCCGATTTAACAGATTGGAGAACACAGAGCTCCCCTGTACTGGGAACTCCCATAGAACAGAATGGAGAACACAGCGTGCTCCTGTACTGGGAACTCTCATAGAACAGAATGGAGAACACAGCGCTCCCCTGTACTGGGAACTCCCATAGAGGAGAATGGAGAACACAGCGCTCCTCTGTACTGGGAACTCCCATAGAACAGAATGGAGAACACAGCGCTCCCCTGTACTGGGAACTCCCATAGAACAGAATGGAGAACACAGCGCTCCCCTGTCCCGGGAACTCCCATAGAACAGAATGGAGAGTTGTGCTCAAACATGATTGGATCTCCATTCTGAGCCAACACTTTTGGGTGTCTGTTCCTGAGATAGGTGTGTGTCCCAGAGGTGGGACTTTAATGACATATCTTATCGATACACCATCAATGTCTATGAAAAGAAGACGCCTTTGAGACTGCAAGAGGGTTTTTCCATCGCGTCTTTGTGAGGGGTCAGGTTCTCCTGATCATTAGTGGTGATTGATGGCTGTGTTTTTTTTGGCCTGATCATGTTTCTTTGGAGGTGTCTATGCTAAATACAGCAACACATAAGACCAATGGCTTCCACAGTACTTTCCATGCTCACCGGTTAACATGTTTGGGAACATCTCCGAGTGCATTGGTCTCTGTTCTGGGGAACCAAGATGTTTTTGGGTCATAGACCTCCCACCAACTTCATCTTCTGACATTTTCCTGATGAAAAGTGTCATAGAAAGTGGCCCCCCCCTGACCTGCCAGTGACGCTGGATGTATGAGCGATATATTATGGCAGGGCCTGGAGATGACCCCTGATGGACGTCTGAGCCGCCGAGGGGATTCACATATTTTTAGCACATTCTCCATTATGACTTAAGATCTCAGTTCTCCAGACAAGGCTTGTTTATGGAGGGATGTCCTCTCTGGCCCCGGGCCCCCCACACTGCTGCTCTGAGAGGCTTTGTATCACGATATCTGGTCTTCAGGCATCAATAATCAGCGCTCTCTGGTCATTTACATTCCAGAAGTCGTCCCCCCTCCTATACCCGCATACAAGACTCTTCCAAATTGATTCGTCTTTTCTTTCCCAAGGATTTTGCTAAATCACTTCCCTTTTCCAGTCGTCCAAATGTTCTCAGTTTTAGGGAAACACAGATGCAGAAGCCGCGCATTCAGTGGAATTTCCTAATGCATCAAAACGCGGGCCAAAGGTTCTCCAAATAGGAAAGTATGACTTTATATACTGAAGGGGGCTTATGTATGAAAACTGACTAGCGGTAAGACTGCCTTTGCCATAGCAACCAATCAGAGCTCATAGCAACTAATCAGAACTCATAGCAACCAATCAGAGCCCATAGCAACCAATCACAGTCCATAGCAACCAATCAGAGCCCATAGCAACCAATTACAGCCCAGATCAACTAATCAGAGCTCATAGTAACCACTCAGAGCCCATAGCAACCAATCAGAGCCCATAGCAACCAATCTGAGCTCATAGCAACCAATCACAGTCCATAGTAACCAATCGGAGCTCATAGCAACCAATCAAAGTCCATAGTAACCAATCTGAGCTCATAGCAACCAATCACAGTCCATAGTAACCAATCTGAGCTCATAGCAACCAATCAGAACTCATAGCAACCAATCAGAGCCCATAGTAACCAATCACAGTCCAGAGTAACCAATCTGAGCTCATAGCAACCAATCAGAGCTCATAGCAACCAATCACAGTCCATAGCAACCAATCAGAGCCCATAGTAACCAATCACAGTCCAGAGTAACCAATCTGAGCTCATAGCAACCAATCAGAGCTCATAGCAACCAATCACAGTCCATAGCAACCAATCAGAGCTCATAGCGACCAATCAGAACCCATAGCAACCAATCAGAGCCCATAGCAACCATTCAGAGCTCAGCTTTCATGTCATATAAAGTTTTGGAAAAATTAAAGCTGAGCTCAGATTGGTTGCTATGGGATATGGTTGCTATGAGCTTGGATTGTTTGCTATGGGTTATGGTTGCTATGAGCTCTGGTTGGTTGCTATGAGCTCCAGTTGGTTACTATGGGCTCTGATTGGTTGCTATGAGCTCTGATTGGTTGATATGGGCTCTGATTGGTTGCTGTGAGCTCTGATTGGTTGCTATGAGCTCGGATTGGTTGCTATGAGCTCCGATTGGTTGCTATGGGCTCTGACTGGTTGCTATGGGCTCTGATTTGTGGCTATGAGCTCTATTTGGTTGATATGGGCTCTGGTCGCTATAGACAACATGGACAGTCTTAGATAGTTTTCCTTCATAAGGCCCGAGGGCTGTCATCACAAATTTCAGGACCCCAAACAGCCAAAGTATCTGAGCCCCAGTCTGCTGTATACATTATATACAGTCCCTCACTGCTATTCATAAGGTTATGGGGCCTCAGCAGTTACCCTTGTCCGTGAAGTAGTGTGTATACATATTAACTAAGGTAGAGATTACTATGACCTGGAAGCTGGCACCAACATTCATGGAAACTTGTTGACCTCTCTGAGCTGCAATCTGTACTGGAGTCGGTCGGGATTTGTCGTGTACCAAATTACTGATCGAGGAGATGGACTATTTAGGTTGGTCTTTGTGTCTGTTCAAGGGTCTGATACCCAAGGGGTTAACAGACTCCCAGGTTTCCATAGTGGAACCCTGACTTGCACCTTTTTTTTCGGATCCATACTCCTGAGGGTCTCATATTAGGTGATATCCCGTGATAAACAATGTGATGTTACTAGTCCTAATGCAGAACTGTCCTATGATGAACACTGTGATGTCAACCTAGGACCCTCTTAGGATGAGTATAGTGATATGATTAGTCCAGCCTAGGACTGTCCTATGATGAGTATAGGGATATGACTAGTCCAGCCTAGGACTGTCTATGATGAGTATAGTGATATGACTAGTCCAGCCTAGGACTGTCTATGATGAGTATAGTGATATGACTAGTCCAGCCTAGGACTGTCTATGATGAGTATAGTGATCTGACTAGTCCACCATAGGACTGTCTATGATGAGTATAGTGATATGATTAGTCCAGCCTAGGACTGTATATGATGAGTATAGTGATATGATTAGTCCAGCCTAGGACTGTCCTATGATGAGTATAGTGATCTGACTAGTCCAGCCTAGGACTGTCTATGATGAGTATAGTGATATGACTAGTCCAGCCTAGGACTGTCCTATGATGAGTATAGGGATATGACTAGTCCAGCCTAGGACTGTCCTATGATGAGTATAGTGATATGACTAGTCCAGCCTAGGACTGTCTATGATGAGTATAGTGATATGACTAGTCCAGCCTAGGACTGTCTATGATGAGTATAGTGATATGACTAGTCCTGCCTAGGACTGTCCTATGATGAGTATAGTGATATGATTAGTCCAGCCTAGGACTGTCTATGATGAGTATAGTGATATGATTAGTCCAGCCTAGGACTGTCTATGATGAGTATAGTGATATGATTAGTCCATCCTAGGATGTCCTAAAGATGAGTATAGTGATATGATTTGTCCAGCCTAGGACTGTCCTATGATAGTATAGTGATATGATTAGTCCAGCCTAGGACTGTCTATGATGAGTATAGTGATCTGACTAGTCCAGCCTAGGACTGTCTATGATGAGTATAGTGATATGACTAGTCCAGCCTAGGACTGTCTATGATGAGTATAGTGATATGACTAGTCCAGCCTAGGACTGTCTATGATGAGTATAGTGATATGATTAGTCCAGCCTAGGACTGTCTATGATGAGTATAGTGATATGACTAGTCCAGCCTAGGATTCTCCTATGATGAGTATAGTGATATGACTAGTCCAGCCTAGGATTCTCCTATGACGAGTATATTGATATGACTAGTCCAGCCTAGGATTGTCTATGACGAGTATAGTGATATGACTAGTCCGCCAGGACTGTCTATGATGAGTTTTAGTGATAAAGACTAGTCCTGCCTAGGACTGTCTATGATGAGTATAGTGATATGACTAGTCCAGCCTAGGACTGTCCTATGATGAGTATAGTGATATGACTAGTCCAGCCTAGGACTGTCCTATGATGAGTATAGTGATATGACTAGTCCTGCCTAGGACTATCTATGATGAGTATAGTGATATGACTAGTCCTGCCTAGGACTGTCCTATGATGAGTATAGTGATATGACTAGTCCAGCCTAGGAATGTCTATGATGAGTATAGTGATATGACTAGTCCAGCCTGGGAGTGTCAATGATGAGTATAGTGATATGATTAGTCCTGCCTAGGACTGTTTATGATGAGTATAGTAATATGACTAGTCCTGCCTAGGACTGTCTATGATGAGTATAGTGATCTGACTAGTCCAGCCTAGGACTGTCTATGACGAGTATAGTGATATGACTAGTCCAGCCTAGGACTGTCCTATGAGGGGATAGGAAAATGACTAGTCCAGCCTAGGACTGTCCTATGATGAGTATAGTGATATGACTAGTCCAGCCTAGGACTGTCTATGATGAGTATAGTGATCTGACTAGTCCAGCCTAGGACTGTCCTATGATGATTTTAGGATATGACAATCCAGCCTAGGACTGTCCTATGATGGTATAGTTTATCTGACTAGTCCAGCCTAGGACTGTCTATGATGAGTATAGTGATAAAACTGTCCAGCCTAGGACTGTCCTATGATGAGTATAGTGATATGACTATCCAGCCTAGGACTGTCTATGATGAGTATAGTGAATACTAGTCCAACCTAGGACTGTCCTATGATGAGTATAGTGATATGATTAGTCCAGCCTAGGACTGTCTATGATAAGTATAGTGATATGACTAGTCCAGCCTAGGACTGTCCTATGATGAGTATAGTATATGACTAGTCCAGCCTAGGACTTTTCCTATGATGAGTATAGTGAAAACTGACTAGTCCCGCCTAGGACTGTCCTATGATGATATAGTGGGTATACTAGTCCAGCCTAGGACGTCTAATGAGTTTTAGTGATATGACTAGTCCAGCCTAGGACTGTCTATGATGAGTATAGGGATATGACTAATCCAGCCTAGGACTGTCTATGATAAGTATAGTGATATGACTAGTCCAGCCTAGGACTGTCCTATGATGAGTATAGTGATATGACTAGTCCAGCCTAGGACTGTCCTATGATCAGTAAAGAGATATGACTAGTCAAGCATAGGACTGTCATATGATGAGTATAGTGATATAACTAGTCCAGCCTAGGACTGTCCTATGAAGATATAAGTGATCTGACTAGTCCACCTAGGACTGTCCTATGATGAGTAAGGGATATGACTAATCCACCTAGGACTGTCCTATGATGAGTATAGGATATTACTAATCCAGCCTAGGACTGTCCTATGATGAGTATAGGATATTACTATCCAGCCTAGGACTGTCTATATGAGTAAGGGATATGACTAATCCAGCCCTTAGGACTTTTCCTATGATAGTATAAAATGATATGACTAGTCCACCTAGGACTGTATATTATAGTATAGGATATTTACTATCCACTAGACTGTCCTTGAAAAATAGGGATATGACAATCCGCCTAGACGCCTATGATGAGATAGGGATATGACAGTCCAGCCAGGACTGCTATGATGATATAGTGATATGACTAGTCCGCCTAATTGTCCTATGATGAGTATAGTGAAAACTATCCCCTAGGCGTCTATGATGATTAGTGATATGACTAATCCCGCCCAGGACGTCTATTGGATATAGGGATATGACTAGCCACCAGGGCGTCCATAAGAAAAGTGATTAAATAGTCCACCTAACGCTATGAAGAGTATAGGGATAGACTAATCCACCTAGGGCGCCATGATAGTATAGTGATATGACTATCCAGCCTAGACTGTCTATAGATTAATGATATACTAGTCCAGCCTAGGACGTCTAGATGATATAGTGTATGAATAGTCCGCCCAGGACTGTCTATGAAGAGTATAGTGAATGACAAACCAGCCTAGGGCTGTCCTATAGAGTAAAGGATATGATTAGTCCAGCCAGGAATTCTATGATGATATGGGATATGACTAGTCCAGCCTAGGACTGTCCTTGATTATAGGGATAGACTAGTCCCGCCTAGGACGTCCATATGAGTATAGTGAAATACTAATCCACCTAGGGCTGTCTAATGATATAGGGGTATGACTATCCACCCAGGACGTCCTAGATGATATAGCGATAAAAACTAGTCCAGCCTAGGACTTCTATGAGAGTATATGGGTTGACACCAGCCTGGACGTCCATGAATAGATAGTGAATACTAGCCAGCAACTGTCTATGATGAGTATAGGATATACTTCCACCTTAGGACTGTCTATGATAGTTAGTGATATGACTAGTCCACCCAGGACTGCATATGAGTAAAAGTGGGTAAACTAGTCCAGCCTAGGACTTTCCATACAGTATAGTGATAAAATAACCACCAGACTGTCATGATCAGTTTGGAATGACTAGTCCAGCCGGACTGTCTAGATAGTATAGGAATGACTAGTCCAGCCAGGACTTCATATGAGTATAGGGATAGACTATCCCGCCTAGCGTCCTATATATATATTATACATCCAGCCTAGAACTGTCCTAGATAGTATATGAAATGACTAGTCCCCGCCTAGGGGGGCTGTTATGATGAGTATAGTGATAGATTAGTCCAGCCTAGCTGTCTAAAGATGAGTATAGTGAAAAGACTAGTCCAGCCTAGGGCTTCTATGAAATAAGGGGAAAGACAATCCACCCAGGACTGTCTATGATGAGTAAGTGATATGATTTGTCCCCCTAGGGCGCTATGATTAGTATAGTGATATGACTAGTCCAGCCAGGGTTTTCTATGATGAGTATAGTGAATTTAATAGTCCAGCCTAGGGCTTCTATGATAGTATAGTGATTTTTATTTTCCAGCCTAGGACTTCTAGATAGTATATGATCTACATCCCGCCTAGGGCTGCTAGAGATATAGTGATCGACTAGTCCGCCAGGGTGTCCCATGACATATAGGATATGACATCCAGCCTAGGGGTTCTCCTATGAGAGTATAGTAATACTATCCACCTAGAACTGCCTAGATGAGTATAGTGAATGACTAGTCCACCTAGGACTGTCATGACATTAGTTAAACTGACTAGTCCCCCAGGACTGTCTATGATGATTAGTGATATGACTTTCCACCTAGGAACTCCCATATGAGTATAGTGATCTGACTAGTCCCCCTAGGGCGTCATGACGGTATAGTGTAGACATCCAGCCTGGGGCTGAGGATACATTGGCGCCCCTGCTTTAGAATAACACTGATATAACCCCATGGCCGCTCCGGCTCCTCTACTTCCGGATCCGCCCCGTGTTGACCTGTTATAGATCGAGCATCACTCTATGATATAAACATGTCGGTCTGTGATGGGCGTTGGGAGCTCTTTTGGTGGAGGTCTGGAGAAGATAAACTCTCCTTAGCAGGCGGTAATATTTGCAGTGTATTGCGCTATCATCTGACTGCACATAGAGATAAGCGTGGCCACTTCCTGCCTCTCTCCATGTGACTTTGAAGAGGTTCCTTTCGGCCTTGCAGTAAAACAAGTCCATTGTCACTTCTTGTCGAGCGGTTGGGGAAATGGTGGCTGCTGTTCAACAAACATGAATGCACAAAAGACACAATTGTGTGCACCAGTCAGTTCCCGCTCTGCCCCCTTAGGAAGCAAGCAGGATGCGTTCCTAGCCGAAAATCGGGTCATGTTTGTGGTCAAAGCAACATTTATTCACTGTCGTCAATGAGGTGTCTTATGAAAACCAATTACAAGATGAAGACCTGTCGCCATCACTTAGATCATCTAGAGCTTCCAGTGTAGCTAACCCTAATATCCCATGCCCTCTATGTCACCTTCACAGGGGTCCAGGAAACTGAGCTATAGGAAGTTGTTTGGTGGTGTTACTAGATTGCAGGGCTTCTATAGCTGTTCTTGTACTTATCTAATGGAGGGAACTCTGTAGCCACCAGTGATTTTTTTTTTCCCCGTAAGGAAGAAAATCAGTTCATTTACCTCTGATTTTACCCTTTAAAGGCAAAATAAGTCATGTCACCCAGTAGATAATCTAAAAAAACTACATACCTTTAATTACCATCTTTAAGCCCCACACACATTTTACATGGGATAAATTCATTGTGGACTTTCATCAGATATCCAAATTCATACCCATAGATTTCTGCTGCAGACTCTCAATTTTGCCACAAATTTAGATACAGCTCAGTAGGCTCAGACTGGCCCACAGAGGAGCAGAGTATAACCCTGGTGGGTGTCTAGACATGGCGGGACAAAGGCAGAGCAAGAAAGGCAGAAAGCAAGAGGCATGTGCAATCATACATAGCAGTTGTAGAATGGTCCCCAAGAATCATCTCCACTTGTGAGCCCCAGGAATCATCTCTGCTAGTGAGCCTCAAGAGTCAACTCCACTGGTGGGCCCAGGAATCAATTCCTTTGGTGAGCCCCAAAAAATCATCTCAGTTGGTGGCCCCAAGAATCAACTCCAGTGGTGGGATCCAAGAATCATCTCCACTGGTGAGCTCCAAGAATCATCTCCACTGGTGAGCTCCAAGAATCATCTCCACTGGTGAGCTCCAAGAATCATCTCCACTGGTGGCCCCAAGAATCATCTCCACTGGTGGCCCCAAGAATCAGTCCCACTGGTGGCCCCAAGAACCAAATTCACTGGTGATCCAAGAATCAACATCCTGGTGGGATCCAAGAACCAAATCCACTGGGTGGCCCCAAGAATCATCCACTGGTGAGCCCAAGAATCACCTCTGTTGGGCCCCAAGAACAAATTCACTGCTTGGATCCAAGAATCAACTCCACTGTTGGGATCCAAGAATCAACTCCACTGGTGGCCCCAAGAATCAGCTCCATTGGTGGACCCCAAGAATCAGCTCCATTGGTGGACCCCAAGAATCAGCTCCACTGGTGGGCCCCAAGAATCAACTCCACTGGTGGGCCCCAAGAATCATCTCCACTGGTGGGCCCCAAGAATCATCTCCACTGGTGGCCCCAAGAATCAACTCCACTGGTGGGCTCCAAGAATCAACTCCACTGGTGGCCCCAAGAATCAACTCCACTAGTGGACACCAAGAATCAACAACTCCTGGTGGCCCCAAGAAAATCTCCACTAGTGGCCCCAAGAATCATCTCCACTAGTGGCCCCAATAATCATATCCACTAGTGGCCCCAAGAATGATCTCCACTAGTGGCCCCAAGAATCATCTCCACTGGTGAGCTCCAAGAATCAACAACTCTGCTGGGCCCCAAGAACCAAATTCACTGGTGGGATCCAAGAATCACCTCCACTGGTGGCCCCAGGCTCCTCAGTCCGACGCTTTCTTTACTGATCAATGAGTTGGGAATACCCCCTTAAGCTTGTCAGTTTATATCAAATCCTGCCATTGACTTTGGGGAGACATGTGCCTGTCCTTGTTCCCCATTATTTGTATGGGCGTCTTGTCTCTAAGCAATAGCATTTGTTTTCCAGGCCGTGGGACGTGGGTTATAGGTGGAATTCCTCCAGGTTTTAGCAGATAATAGATGCAGATTCCACACTGAGATCCACTGAGGAGCCTGGCGTGCGCCTCAGGGCCTAAATGTACAACAGGCAAGTGACCGACCAGAGGGCTTCTCAGGCTCATATGTGATCATTAAACCTTCACA
The DNA here is from genome assembly GCA_025379985.1 of Phyllomedusa bahiana. Lineage (NCBI taxonomy): Eukaryota > Metazoa > Chordata > Amphibia > Anura > Hylidae > Phyllomedusa > Phyllomedusa bahiana. The sequence continues at coordinate 105,084 of JAODAL010008494.1, forward strand.
AACGTTAGATTAACACCGGCTGTACAAATCCAAAGGTCACTGACAGTAAAGTTCAACAGGTTGTCAGTCTAACATGTCCATAAACCTCCAGGTAGAACTACTAATTCCAGAACAGTATCTCAGTAAGGTTCTACAAGTTTGTATGTGGATGGGAAAGTTTTGGTGAGTTACCTCCTACCCAAACTGCACCCCAGGAACAAGAATAGAGTTACTATAATAACGTCCCCTAGAAGTGCTTGCAGTAGGCACCATAACCATCCCAAAAGTCCTGCTGATGTGGGTTTGAATGCAGCCATGACCCCTTTTCATGCAGCCTCATCCTGACCGGCCACGTGATTAGGTTTTGTTTGCTTCCACAATAGGGACCTTGCAATTTTTCTATTTCCATCACATGTATAAAACAACAAAGCCCTCAGCTGTGTACAGCTCTGCTCTTCCTGCGCTCATTCTTGTATAATACCCTGTAACTTCCTGTACTAGTGTTACCCAGGGTATTTGATGACGTGAAACGCAATAGGGTGTGGCCCGACCCCCAATGGTCAAGACTCGGTGGGGTAATCCTACCAAACTGGGGGAGGACCAAGATGAAACAGTTGTTCTTCTCATTTTTTTTTTCCAACATGTTTTTATTAGAGAATTTTGTACATAAAGCATCAAGTACAAACCAAGGAAGGTTAGATACAATAGGATATGCCATCAAAGTCTGATCGGTGCGGGTCCTACCCCTGGGACACGCAGCTATCTTGGAAACGGGCACCACGGAAAGCGTTGGCTCAGAATGGAGAACTGGTCGCGCATGAGCCTCCATTCTGTTCTATGGGAGCTTCTTTATCAAAAAGTAGCCTTTCTTTATGAATACTGAGTTTAGCCCGCACTGCTCTCAGTCAGGGATTTCCACTCCCCATAAACACTTGTAAAACAATTTATAGATCGAGCAGTGCATAAAACTGTAAACTTTAATAATTTCATTAAAAAGCAGACATTGACCCGTGATATACAGTATGTCCCAGTAGTTGCCAGAATAAAGTAAAGCATAGACCAGTCCCAGTGATCGACGTGCTTGAGGAAGGGGAGGAGTCATCCCCGAAACGTCCACGAGTTACTCTGTCCTGCCCGATTTCCGGCGTTTCATTGCTCCTGTGCTAGGAGCAGCGCCATGAAGGACTCTGAACGGCGGCTATGCCGCAACAAATATGCTGAGTATATGCTTTACTTTATTTTGGCAACTATGGGGGCATACTTTTATATCACGGGTCAATGTCTGCTTTTTAATGAAATTATTAAAGTTTACAGTTTTTTCCATGGGAAAAACGGGGGTTGTTTTTTTTCGCTAACCCCCTCGGGGGCCTGGCCCTTTTGGTTTTTGGGGATTCCCAAAGGGGACCTTTTTCTATTTTCTCTTTACCAAAAGTCAGGGGACGCTTGTTCTCCTCCTCATTTTTTGTTAAATCCCTTAAACGGGGGACGTAGGGGTTTCCCAGGTATTTTATGAGTCCCAAATAAGGGGGGCCCGAGCCCCAAATTCTGTCTGGGGTTCTCCAAAAGGGCAGGGAGCGTTGTTTCTCATTCTGTTTTATTGGAGTTTTCCCAAAAGTACAGGGGTAAACATGGTTCCCCATTTTGGTCTATGGGACGCCAGTACAGGGGAAGGGCGCTGGGGTTCCCTTTCCCCCTTTTGTTCTATGGGAGTTCCCCAGTACAGGGAAACGCTTGTGTTCTCCATTCTCCTCTAGGGGAGTTCCCGGTACAGGGAGCGCTGTGTTCTCCATTTCTCTATGGGTTCCCGTACGGGAGGCTGTGTTCTCCATTCTTTTATGGGTGTTCCCAGTAAGGGGCGCTGTGTTCCCCATTCTTTCTATGGGAGTTCCCAGTACAGGGAGCGCTGTGTTCTCCATTCTTCTATGGGAGTTTCCCAGTAAGGGGAGGCTGTGTTCTCCTTCTGTTCTATGGGAGTTCCCAGTACGGGGAAGCGCTGGGTTCTCCATTCTCCTCTATGGGAGTTCCCGTACGGGGGAGAAACTGTGTTTCCCATTCTGTTCTATGAGAGTTCCCAGTACAGGGGAGTGCTGTGTTTCTCATTCTCCTCTATGGGATTTCCCAGTACAGGGGAGTGCTGTGTTCTCCATTCTGTTCTATGAGAGTTCCCAGTAAAGAGGAGCGCTGTGTTCTCCATTCTCCTCTATGGGAGTTCCCAGTACAGGGGAGCACTGTGTTCTCTATTCTGTTCTATGGGAGTTCCAAGTACAGGGGAGCGCTGTGCTCTTCATTCTGTTCTATGGGAGTTCCTAGTACAGGGGAGCGCTGTGTTTTTTCTTCTGTTCATGGGAGTTCCGTACAGGGAGCGCTGGTTCCCCATTCTGTCTATGGAGTTCCGTACGGGGGAGCGCTGTGTTCTTCATTCTGTTCTATGGGAGTTTCCCAGTACAGGGGAGCGCTGTGTTCTCCATTCTGTTCTATGGGAGTTCCCAGTACAGGGGAACTTCGTTTTAAAATTCTGTATCTTTGGGGTCTAATTCTAATATAGGTGTGGGTCCCAGATTTAGGACCCGCAACTATCACACTTTGATGGAATGTCCTGTCGATAGTGTGAGATTGGAATACCCCTTTAATTACATTATGGACTGATTTTACATGACTGCTCCCAAAAATTTCCAATTTTTATACTACTACTTTGTTTTCTTTTTTCTTACTTTATGTTACTCTGTACAACTACATAGTAATAAATGTTATAGTACATGAATATTAATCATGGGAGGTGTCATTTTCTGGCAGCTGTTAATCCCTCTCATGGTACAACTTGTTCTCAGAAATAACAGGTACTTGACTACAGACGCGCGTACACTATAGGGCGTTTTATTATCAGCCTCCTTCTTTATATGTCGTACCAAAGCTTTAATTTTCCCAATTGTTAATTGCAGGTGTATAAAGACGTAAGAACATAAGCCGCACATCTAGTCAGCCGAGAATCGCTATCTGATGGAGTGATCTGGCCGGAACCCCTCAGAGAACATCTTCAGATCCAACTCTTCTGCCGCCGGCCAAACCGAATTCTTAGCAAACTGGAAGTCTCAAAAATGAGCGACTTTTGGCACAAACTAGGCTGCTGTGTTGTAGAAAAGCCACAACCGGTAAGTGGTAACACATCAGTCTGTGATTACACATCGGAAATCAATGGTTCCCTCAGGTATAATTTATTGTCGCTATATATTACACATTTATACTATGTCAACACTTGTGGGCAACTGCGGAAAGTGTTACTCCACCCAAAACCTAGAAATCTCTTATTGATTTGTTAGTATATTCCTGCTTTATCTGTGCAGCGATTTCCCATTTCGAGGAGATAAGATCCACCATGTTTAGGACACTGTTGACAACCTCTGTCAAGGAAAAAGCTGATAGTTTAGTTGTCACAGCCACACCCCCTTTATAGACATCTCTGAATAGTACAGTCATATTAAAGGGGTTCTCCATGACTTTAACAAGAAGCGTCCTGCAGATTTTACTAACATGGGATATAAAAATACAATTGTAGATGTTTTCATACGGGAGGAACTAAAGACCCCTTCCCCCACATCTGGCGCCTGCAGGGAGACATTATGATCAAACTTGCTGCAGAACACTTAAGGCGACAAAATATGCGATTGATGGAAGGTGGATTCTGGAAGATGCTGAACCCGTGATATGGAGTCAAAGTCACTTAATGAAGGCTTCACTTCAGAAAAATATTTGTTTCTGAATAGTTACAGGTCATTTCAGGCGTTTTAATGATGTCGCAACCATCTCCCCCCAATCTTCTTTTCGACTCCTCCTAATTTAAAAGGCTGTGGTCATCAACCAGGGTAGCATAGGTCAGGGCGGTAGTACCGTAATCACTTTTCTAAGTTTTAATGGGTTAAAACTTAGCTCAAGTTGGCCCCATTCTCCACTCTCTTGCATGGTTCCCTCCACCATACAAGGCTCATATTATACCATCATACGGAGCATATATGGTACTGCAATACACAGGTCATGTAATACCACCATACAGAGCATATATGGCGCTGCAATATACAAGTCATGAAATACCATCATACAGAGCTCATATAATACTAATATACAGAGCTCATATAATATTACTATACAGAGCTCATATAATATTACTATACTGAGCTCATATAATATTAATATACAGAGCTCATATAATAGTACTATACAGAGCTCATATAATACTAATATACAGAGCTCATATGATATTACTATACAGAGCTCATATAATACTAATATACAGAGCTCATATAATATTACTATACAGAGCTCATATAATACCACCATATAGAGCTGATAAAGTACAACAATACAGAGCTCAGATAACACCACCATATAAGGCTGATATAATATGCGCCATACAGAGCATTTATGGTACTGCAATACACAGGTCATGTAATATCACCATAAAGAGCTCATATAATGCCACTATATAATACTAACAAAGATAGCTCACATAATACCACAATACAGAAGACATATAATACCACAATACAGAGTTCATATAATACCACCATACAGAGGACATATAATACCACCATTCAGAGGACATATAATACCACCATACAGAGGACATATAATACAGCTATACAAAGCTCATATAATAAGACCTTACAGAGGACATATTATACCATCATACAGAGCTCATATAATACCACCATACAGAGCTCATATCATACCATCATACAGAGCTCATATAATACCACCAAACAGAGCTCATATAATACCACCATACAGAGGACATATAATCCCACCATACAGAGCTCATATAATACCACCATACAGAGGACATATAATACCACCATACAGAGCTCATATAATACCACCATACAGAGCTCATATAATACCACCATACAGAGCTCATATAATACCACCATACAGAGGACATATAATACCACCATACAAAGCTCATATAATACCACCATACAGAGCTCATATAATACCACCATACAGAGCTCATATAATACCACATACAGAGGACATATAATACCCACATATACAAAGCTCATATAATACACATACAGAGACATATAATACCACCATACAAAGCTCATATAATACCACCATACAGAGGACATATAATACCACCATACAGAGGCATATAATACCACCATACAGAGGACATATAATACCACCATACAGAGGACATATAATACAGCGATACAATAGCTCATATTTTTACCACCATACAGAGGACATATAATACCACCATACAGAGGACATATAATACCACCATACAGAGGACATATAATACCACCATACAGAGGACATATAATACAGCGATACAAAGCTCATATAATAAGACCTTACAGAGGACATATAATACCACCATACAGAGCTCATATAATACCACCATACAGAAGACATATAATACCACCATACAGAGCTCATATAATACCACCATACAGAGCTCATATCATACCACCATACAGAGCTCATATAATACCACCATACAGAGCTCATATAATACCACCATACAGAGCTCATATAATACCACCATACAGAGCTCATATAATACCACCATACAGAGGACATATAATACCACCATACAGAGCTCATATAATACCACCATACAGAGCTCATATAATACCACCATACAGAGCTCATATAATACCACCATACAGAGGACATATAATACCACCATACAGAGCTCATATAATACCACCATACAGAGCTCATATAATACCACCATACAGAGGACATATAATACCACCATACAAAGCTCATATAATACCACCATACAGAGGACATATAATACCACCATACAAAGCTCATATAATACCACCATACAGAGGACATATAATACCACCATACAGAGGACATATAATACCACCATACAGAGGACATATAATACCACCATACAGAGGACATATAATACAGCGATACAAAGCTCATATAATACCACCATACAGAGGACATATAATACCACCATACAGATGACATATAATACCACCATACAGAGGACATATAATACCACCATACAGAGGACATATAATACAGCGATACAAAGCTCATATAATAAGACCTTACAGAGGACATATAATACCACCATACAGAGCTCATATAATCCCACCATACAGAAGACATATAATACCACCATACAGAGCTCATATAATACCACCATACAGAGCTCATATCATACCACCATACAGAGCTCATATCATACCACCATACAGAGCTCATATAATACCACCATACAGAGCTCATATCATACCACCATACAGAGCTCATATCATACCACCATACAGAGCTCATATCATACCACCATACAGAGCTCATATAATACCACCATACAAAGCTCAAATAATACCACCATACAGATAAACAGTAATACCGTCATACAGAATTCTGCACTGTACAGATCACATGTAAAACAAGCCCTTGTTACACCACCACACAGAGCTCGTATGTATATGACTGGGGTGTGGACACCTTGGGGTACCAGCGTCCTGACTTCTTGTTATACTGTATGTACGCCTCAGACGTTCTTTTGGAGGAACCCTAAATCCCTCTCGCTGCTGGAGCCGCCAAGTGGAATCAGATTAATAATTGACGCGGTGTTTGGCTTATTTTTAAGGAATGTCTTGAGTCGTCCACATTCCCACCAGACCTCCTGGTATTCCTCCTCCTCCCCTCTCCCTCCACTGTGAAAACATCAACCCTTCCCTCCGTGCCAGTAACTCTCACCACCTCACTGCCAGGGGCCATTGCCTGCCACGGGGTCATGTCACGGGCAGTGAAGGGTGGCAGGACACAATGTTATGTGTTTAATAAAAAATTAGCAGCCAGTTGCAAATTTGGCAAACCCTAACCTGCGGTGGACTATTTAAAGGGCCAGTGCGTCTAGTTACACTACACAAACATTGCACGGGGTGAGACAGTTCACACGTAATCACATGCTATCACCCGTAAAGGACATCTTCGGAAAAATATGAGTTACTTCCACAGAATTGCTCTTCAGTTCTGAATGATCCAGGTCAATAGACACTAAAAACCATGTAACATGTAGAATGGAGTCCCCCTCTAATTGTACATTTCTGTTCAGCCAGTGAAAAGGGGCGGAGCTGTGACCACTTGTGATTCATTCTGATACCATCATAGCAGAGTTGCTATTCAGCGGTGCAGGAAAGCTGGGTGATTTCTTGTGTATTGTACAGGAAGTGCACCTCAAGGATGTCCCCGCAGAAGCTTCTTGAGAAGCTTCATTACTTCAGTGTTTAAATGTCTACAGGAAACAGAGAATGTGGTGAAAACAGGAAGACCCAGCCCTAAAGCGGTGCTACACCCTCCACCACTAGCAGATTCACAAGGACACAGTGCCACAGCGCGCAGAGTATTTCAGATTCTAGTAAGACGCATTGGGCCTCATTTATGAAAACTGTCTAGCAGTAAGACTGTCCTTATTGCCCATAGCAACCAATCAGAGCTCCTAGCAACCAATCAGAGTCCATAGCAACCAATCAGAGCTCCTAGCATCCAGAGCCCATCCGTGACATCCGTCTGCTCTGGGGCCCCATACACAGTAGGGTTAGCAGAGGTGCAGTGACATCTGTGCTCTGGGCCCCATACACAGTAGGGTTAGCAGAGGTGCAGTGACATCCGTCTGCTCCGGGGCTCCATACACAGTATGGTTAGCAGAGGTGCAGTGACATCCGTCTGCTCCGGGGCCCCATACACAGTAGGGTTAGCAGAGGTGCAGTGACATCCGTCTGCTCTGGGGTCCCATACACAGTAAGGTTAGCAGAGGTGCAGTGACATCCTTCTGCTCCGGGGCCCCATACACAGTAGGGTTAGCAGAGGTGCAGTGACATCCGTCTGCTCCGGGGCCCCATACACAGTAAGGTTAGCAGAGGTACAGTGACATCCGTCTGCTCCGGGCCCCATACACAGTAGGGTTAGCAGAGTTGCAGTGTCTTCAGTGTGGTCTGGAACCCATACACAGTAGGGTTAGCAGAGGTGCATTGACATCTGTCTGCTCCGGGGCCCCATACACAGTAGGGTTAGCAGAGGGGCAGTGACATTCGTCTGCTCTGGCCCCATACACAGTAGAGATAGCAGAGGTGCAGTGACATCCGTCTGATCCTGGGCCCATTCTAAAGTAGGGTTAGCTGAGTTGCAGTGACTCCTTTCTGCTCAGGGTCCCATACACAGTATGGTTAGCAGAGGTGCAGTGACATCCGTCTGCTCCGGGGCCCCATACAGTAGGGTTAGCAGAGGGGCAGTGACATTCGTCTGCTCCGGGGGCCCATACACAGTAGGGTTAGCAGAGGTGCAGTGACATCCGTCTGCTCCGGGGCCCCATACACAGTAGGGATAGCAGAGGTGCAGTGACATCCGTCTGCTCCGTGTCCACATACACAGTAGGGTTAGCAGAGGTGCAGTGACATCCGTCTGCTCTGTGGCCCCATGCACAGTAGGGTTAGCAGAGGTGCAGTGACATCCGTCTGCTCCGGGGCCCCATACACAGTAGGGTTAGCAGAGGTGCAGTGACATCCGTCTGCTCCGGGGCCCCAAACACAGTAGGGTTAGCAGAGGTGCAGTGACATTCGTCTGTTCCAGGGCCCCATACACAGTAGGGTTAGCAGGGGTGCAGAGACATCCTCTGCTCCGGGGCCCCATACACAGTAGGGTTAGCAGAGGTGCAGTGACATCCGTCTGCTCCGGGGCCCCATACACTGTAGGGTTAGCAGAGGTGCAGTGACATTCGTCTGTTCCAGGGTCTCATACACAGTAGGGTTAGCAGAGGTGCAGTGACATCCGTCTGCTCCGTGGCCCCATGATCTGTGTGTAGACAGCCTATCACACACATGATTTACCCACCAAGCCAGCACACCATACGTGACTAACTTCATGAGCAACGCACTGTCGACACCTCAAATAGGACATAATAATGTGACTGACACGAGCCACACGTATGCGGGCACCGTGTTTTCTCCCATACAGTCTGTGGTTGATAACAGTGTCGCTCAGCCAGCAGTAAATATTAGCACATGTCCTGTATACTATCAGCTGGAAGCACGTGTGCCTGTGTACAGCTCTCCTCCAGATGTCCAAGTGTCTGCTGGGGGCCCCGAATAGGAGGACAGGGGCCTGGCGTCAGAGATAGCAGGCATGTCCTCACCCTGACGCAGGAGGAAGCCAATTATCAGACAACACCCCCACTCCTTCCATCATGTCCTGTCTGCTTCAAACTCCTACACAGGCTCTATGGGTTTGCTAACAGAGTATCACACACGTTAGGCTTAGATACACCATCTCCACAGCATTGTATCACACATAGCAGGTTCTGTTATATCACTTCAACAGACAGTATTGCTTAGATACACCATCTCCACAGCATTGTATCACACATAGCAGGTTCTGTTATATCACTTCAACAGACAGTATTGCTTAGATACACCATCTCCACAGCATTGTATCACACATAGCAGGTTCTGTTATATCACTTCAACAGACAGTATTGCTTAGATACGTCAGCTCAGAGCATACCGCACATGAGAGGCTTAGAGACTTCATGTCAGCAGACTGTATCACACATAATGGGCTTAGATACACCATCTCCACAGCATTGTATCACACATAGCAGGTTCTGTTATATCACTTCAACAGACAGTATTGCTTAGATACACCATCTCCACAGCATTGTATCACACATAGCAGGTTCTGTTATATCACTTCAACAGACAGTATTGCTTAGATACGTCAGCTCAGAGCATACCGCACATGAGAGGCTTAGAGACTTCATGTCAGCAGACTGTATCACACATAAATGGGCTTAGATACACCATCTCCACAGCATTGTATCACACATAGCAGGTTCTTTTATATCACTTCAACAGACAGTATTGCTTAGATACGTCAGCTCAGAGCATACTGCACATGAGAGGCTTAGAGACTTCATGTCAGCAGACTGTATCACACATAATGGGCTTAGATACACCATCTCCACAGCATTGTATCACACATAGCAGGTTCTGTTATATCACTTCAACAGACAGTATTGCTTAGATACACCATCTCCACAGCATTGTATCACACATAGCAGGTTCTGTTATATCACTTCAACAGACAGTATTGCTTAGATACGTCAGCTCAGAGCATACCGCACATGAGAGGCTTAGAGACTTCATGTCAGCAGACTGTATCACACATAATGGGCTTAGATACACCATCTCCACAGCATTGTATCACACATAGCAGGTTTCTTTTATATCACTTCAACAGACAGAAATTGCTTATATACGTCAGCTCAGAGCATACTGCACATGAGAGGCTTAGAGACTTCATGTCAGCAGACCGTATCACACATAATGGGCTTAGATACACCACTCTCACACAGCATTGTATCACACGTAGCAGGTTCTGTTATATCACTTCAACAGACAGTATTGCTTAGATACACCATCTCCACAGCATTGTATCACACATAGCAGGTTCTGTTATATCACTTCAACAGACAGTATTGCTTAGATACGTCAGCTCAGAGCATACCGCACATGAGAGGCTTAGAGACTTCATGTCAGCAGACTGTATCACACATAATGGGCTTAGATACACCCTCTCCACAGCATTTGAGCACACATAGCAGGTTCTGTTCTATCACTCCAACAGAAAGTATTGCTTAGATACATCAGCTCAGAGCAAGATAACCCACATGAGAGGCTTAGGTACTTCATGTTAGCAGACTGTATCACACATAATGGGCTTAGATACACCATCTCCACAGCATTGTATCACACATAAGAAGTTCTGTTACATCACTTCTGTAGGTAGTATTGCTTAGAGACTTCAGATCAGCAGACTGTATCACACATAATGGGCTTAGATACATACGAGATTATTTTAGGAAATAATTCAGCAGCATGAAACGTGCAGTCACCTAAATGTGTTCTTTAAATGCAGAAAAAGAAGAGGAGGAGAATTGATCGCTCCATGATAGGAGAACCTATGAACTTCGTGCATCTGACGCATATTGGCTCAGGAGACATGGCAGCGGGCGACGGGCACATGGTAGGTGCTTCATGGTGCTGATGCCCTGTAAGAAGGCGCCCCGCACTGCTTCTGGAAACTGTGGGCGACATGTATGACCGCGACTGCGCCAGTCCTCTGGCATACTTTGGCGTAGCCCTGTCCGACAGATGTTTGATTAGTCATACGCCAAAACTTGGTGCAGTCTGCACTAGACACGGCACTATTGAATGCGCCAAAGTTTAGCGCAAAACTACCATACAAATCCATAGCATGGCTGAGACAAAGTTTGGCGCATAACACTCATACACCTCTATGTCGATTTAGAATGGGCGAGCTGGCGCCAAGTTTCATACACGTCGCCCTGTGTTTCTATATTTCTAAAGCTATAGCGAGAAAATATTACAGACTACAACTAAAAAATCCAGAGCAAAGCTAACAAGTCATTTCATACGATGTATGACCGCCACATTGCGTGATTTGTTTTATTTTACAGGCAGGTCCTGTGCAAGAACAAATGAGATCAAAATGTGGCCGCGATAGACAATGGAATAACTCCAGGATTTTGTAGCTGTAAACACTGTAAGAGACAAACCCGTCATTTTATGTTACTGAGCAAGAAACATAGGGAGCAGTATTATAGTAGCTATGTTCTTGTACATAGGGGGCAGTATTATAGTAGTTATATTCTTGTACATAGAGGCAGTATTATAGTAGTTATATTCTTGTACATAGGGGCAGTATTATAGTAGCTATATTCTCATATATAGGAGCAGTATTATAGTAGTTATGTTCTTGTACATTGGGGGAAGTATTATAGTAGTTATGTTCTTGTAATAGGATCAGTATTATAGTAGTTATATTCTTGTACATACGGGGGCAGTATTATAGTAGTTTATTCTTGTACATAGGGGGCAGTATTTATTAGTTTATTCTTGTACATAGGGGGGGTATTTGTAGTTTATTTTTGTACATGGGGGGCGTATTATGATTTATTATTGTTAAGGGGGGTATTATAGTAGTTATATTCTTGTTCATAGGGGCAAAATTTTAGTATAAAATTCTTTTCAAAGGGGAGTATTTTATTGTTTATTCTTGTACATGGGGGCAGTATTAAATTTTGTAGTTTTATTCTTAATAGGGGCAAAAATTTT